>CAJNYU010001378.1:85249-168056 GCA_905331475.1 Rotaria socialis | reverse complement strand
GTTTTTGTTTTTTTCAAGATCCAGTCCATCTTGTTACGAAATGGAGAAATAGGTTACTATCATCAACAACTGACTTACACTTTGGTTTCGATAAGATTAATATAAGCCACATCAAAGCATTGATTAATGATAGTCATTATACAAAACTGGATCACGGTCTTACTAGCAGCGATATTAATCCAAAAGATCGTCAAAATTACAATTCATGCATTAAAATAATATCAGATGATGTGATAAATCTTTTGATTAATAGTGAAGATACAAATGGAACCGTTGATTATTTAACTTTACTAAAGATGATTGGGAAAGCTTATATTGATAAAGCAACATCCATTAGTGAACGTAAGTTTATTTGCTATCTGTAAAAACAAAAAAATCTGAACTTATTTATCTTGAACAATTTTATATATTTAGGCATACGATCGGCATGGTGTGTCGTATTTGTTTGCCGTATATAGTGGTCGTGGTTAAAAATAACCTCGTTATCCAGTTCATCAAAAAGCAAAGTAGCAAGTGCAAGAGCAAGGACAAATAATGTAGACAAACGTTTTATTTCGAAGCCCGCATATTTATCTGTTGAGTTAAATGCACATAACCTGCTCTATTTAGTGCTTTTAGTGAAACAAAAAAAATTACCTAAGCAAGCACTGGTCAATATACATTTATTTAGTTCTCAGCCATGCGAGTCTATCTTTAGAGACGCAAGGTCATTGAGCGGTTCATTTTCTGCCATGGTCAACTTTACTGTCAACAATTTTATTAGACGTGCACAAAAACTATCAATATTAAATCAAATCAAATATAATCAATCGAAAAATTATTTATCTTTTCCAGTACACCATAAGCACAAACAGGATGATCCATTAATATATACAGATCGATTAGATGAAATAAGTACATTAAATGTTGAACAAATTATATTAGGCACATACAATCAAGCAATTAATATCGTAAAGCATTCAAAAATGTTACACATATTAAACCAAAATAATATAGTTAATTTGAAAGATTTAAGTGATTTTGTATTTGATTGCTTAAAAAGAAGTTCAAAAATGTATGGTTACTCGTCACAAACAACGATTGATAACAATGAAGAGCTTGAATCAGACGACGATGACGATGATGAAGACGAAGACGTAGAGAGTGATGTGAAGTAGATGAACTTTTTGATGAATTATTAAATTCTGACGATGATGATAATGATGAAGAAGAGACATTAAATTCAACGAGATCAAATTTTGATGGAATAAAAATTCTTGATAATATCAACCCTATCTTGAAACACTCTTATTTCAAGATCAAAATAAATGATAAAATTAAATATCTTCACAAGCAATCAGCTTGTTGGTTATTATCAAACAAATCGACAAGGTTATCGAGTGATAGGTTGTCTCGGGTTATGCAACAAACAACCAATACTCATTCATAAAATTCTTGCTATTTTTATTTATTTATTCCTTTTTTCTATGTTTCGCATATAAATAAAACAGCATTTTCTATTTTGCCATTTAAGTAGCATTTCATTTGTTGTATTATTGCCTTAGAAAAACTCTTCATGTACTCTAATATATTACTTCGTATACTTGAAAGTACTTCATGATACTTTGAAAGTACTTGAGAGTACTTGGCCGTACTTTTTAAGATACTTTACGGTACTTTAAATGAACTCGATTGTACTTTGATGATACTTGAGAGTACTTTGCCATACTTTTGATGTACTTGGAGCTACTTTCACATACTTGGATCAACTTGAAGTAACTTTTGTACTTCAAGTCTGCTATTTCCACCTCGTAGAAAACACTTTCGATGAAAAAAAATGGATACTTGTATCCGAAATTGTGGGAGATCCAGAGTATTCTTTAGGAACGTCTAAGCTTTCTCATGCGCACTCAACCGTGAAAGTGCGAGTCTCAGAAAATTTTTTACAGAGTCTATTTTGTAGAACATTTTATGCTGGTCATTTTGGTAAAATCACTTTCATTTTTCGTCGAACAATAACGGAGATACAGTCAAAATACTAAAAGCCCTAAAATGTATCAACACTCTGAAAACACCAAAGCAATATATTGAGAGCTTGTCCAATTTTTAGGGCTTTTAGTATTTTGACTGTATCTCCGTTATTTTTCGACGAAAAATGAAAGTGTTTTTACCAAAATGACCAGCATAAAATGTTCTACAAAATAGACTCTGTAGAAACTTTTCTGAGACTCTCGCACTTTCACGGTTGAGTGTGCATGAGAAAGCTGAGACGTTCCGAAAAAATACTCTGGATCTCCCACAATTTCGGATACAAGTACCCATTTTTTTTCATCAAAAGTGTTTTCTACAGCATACCGGAAATTTCGACTGAAAAAAGATCGAAAAAAAACCCTTTTTCAAAAAGTGGCTGGGTCTCCATATTTTCACCCATTTAAACGATATATTCTCTTGTCTTTATTGAATTATTTATACGGTAGTCGTATCCTCTTCAATAGACAATTAAAATATGCGCCGATATATTTCTTTCTTTAAGGCATCATCTATATTTCACTAACACAGTTCAACAACTAAAAATAAAGAATAAGGGATATTTTAACCAGGGACATTTTTTTTCAAGGACATTTTAGACCGTATTCAAACGAATGTGTCATTCGGTGAGGATAAAAAAAATATATATCAATACTCATAATCATATCCAAACGCTCACTGCTGATTAATTCATGAAATAATAGTTTTCGTTTATTAAATTTTTTTAGCGAAATTATGTCACAATAAGAATGAACTTGTAACGCAGGCTGTGGGTGTAATAGAAAGAAAAATGCATTAACGCATCAGCTCAATACAAATTCAGTAAATGATCCTTTTCTTAGGAAAATACAGCGAGTTATAGTCGCTTCGAAGGATACATATTCAACGTGGAATATCCACCTATGTTTTAGATCAACCATCTATGTAATTGTACTGAGCAATTCGATCAGTGTACTTATGTTTATTGCTCTAGCGCAAATACAAAACCGGAGAGGACATTGAATTACAAGAGTTTGTTTGATATGTTAAAAAATAGACTACAGTTAGTGCAAATCAAAGATTCAATTAAAGTGGAACAGGTAAAAATTTAAGATCTTTTTACAAGTGCTACCATCGTCCATAGTAGTATAGTAGTGCTGGCTAGTTTAACCAATGTATCAAAGTAATCTTTTTGCTTGTCTGATTGGTCAATTTGTGGGCTATTTTGATTAAAATTATTTATCGATTGTGCATTTTGATTATTAGCTTGTTGCTGTTGTTGCCATGTCAACATCTGTGTTAACTGTTGTGGCTGTGCTTGTATCTGCTGAAATATTTGTTCGTTTTGATTAAGAAGAGCTTGTGTAACTACTGAAAGATTTTGCTGTTGCTCTTGTTTAGAGCGAATAATGACTTCTAATTTGAGATCTTGTTCTGTAAGATATTTCGGCATCCATTCGTAGAATTTCTCTAACTCTTGAGTAGTATTATCAGCAGTATTGTTGTCATCATTGAAATGTTCGTTTCGGAATAGTTCTAAAGTATCAGGAGAAATCTCTTGGCAAAGTCGCTCCATCAGTTTAGATAATTCATTCGTTGTGAGATGTCTCAATTGAAGATGGTTCTTCTGGATTGCTTTTTTATAATCGGAAATTATTTTATTAATACGATCACCCATATCGAGCGTGTTATCATTTGTCGTAGCACTGCCCATTATTGTATTGAGCGAATTGATATTTGTTTCAGTTGAAGACGCCGGAGCTATATTTAGAAAAAAATTTCAAATATGATTCTACAAAAGAACAAACAGCTTTTACTATTTGCTGTTTGATTTTCTATTTCATTCATGCTTTCAATTTCTGCCAATAGATCACGCAATGATGTATCAAAATCTTTTTCCGGGGAAAAACTCTATATATTTTCTATCAGTTTCAATCATTGCCAAGTCACTACTCGGTTTGAAATCTTTTTCCATATGACAAGGAATGTAAAGGATTTTGTTTTTCACAGCATACTTAGCTTCTAAATAGATTCACTCATTAGTTAGAACGAATAAAATAGTCAAGTGATTTTGATTTACCCATCATGCAATAATGGCTGTCTTGGTATTCGTGATTTGTGAGCAGAAGAACAATAGAAGAATTTTCAAATGCCTTCGCCATACTACCTATTATGCTACCATGTAAACATCGAGGGTCTCGCCATACCCTGTATCCTTCGTCCTGTTCGATAAAACATTGGATTGCATATTTATAAATTAGTTATCTGTTACCTGAAGAATCGTATCAATTTTCTCACTGATCTCGTCGCATGTGCCATGTTTATAACTTATCATAATGTATCGATTTTTTTGAAGTTTTTGTTGATTATTGACCGTAGTTACAGAACTCAGTTGGGTCTTGTGCTGGATCTTCAACATACAAACCAGGATTATATAATCACTTATATGCATTATGCAAGATTTCTCTTTCGTATCTGGCAGGGATAGCAATGGCTCAGCAGACAGTTGATATTGATCACCACTGATAATAGTTTCTTCCTCTGCGGTGCTGCTTTCATCAACATCAGTTTGTAAGTGTCCCTTTGAACTTATACTTAGTCTGTTACCATCTTTAATTATCTCCAAAATTCCGTCTATTGCCACAATAAATTCTCCAACATCTACATCTATAGAATTCGATGATTGAGATAATTATTGTAGAGTACAATAATATTATCTACCGTGATACTACCTGTTATAGACGTTGGGTATTCGTTCGTGCACGGTTGACCAACCGCATCAGTGCTTTCTGATCGTGATAGACATTGATCAATATTCTCATCATTTAAGTCTACAAAAAAAATTTAGTATCGTGATTAATACGAAATATGACTCACTGGAATCCATGGGTGTATGATCTGTCATAGTTGGCGGAAGAAAGCGTTCAATAAAATTCTGGAGCGATTTTCTTTCCGTGTATGATGAAGTCTTACCTGGCTGTTGTTGCCAACAATTTAAAAAATTTTATTTTATTTCTGTTTCACTGTTTCCCTATTTTTATTTTTTACCGACACATACGAATAATGGACAACGAGAAAAAAAACAGATAAAATATTTCCACACATTTTTACGGCCACTTTCTCTCAGGTTCGTTTTTTATGTTCCTTTTTCAAGTGGTTGCTTACATTCAAACATTTTCTTTATCATAAGTTCTGGCATGGCAAACGGGAATGAAGCAGACGACTAAAATTGTAAATATTTTTAAAATAAATAGGATTTTCCCCGCATTCTTCAGCTTCTCAAATATTTTCGTTTGAATTCGTCGAGCTAGAACGAAATGAAGTAGAATAGTCGCCATTCACCGAATAAATGCGGTCACCGAAAATAATCCGGATCATATACAATCGATTCTATGTTCAATATTTCACTTTCCAATCATCTCAGCTGTTAACAGCATCAGTTCTGAATGTGGCTGCTAGCATAAATAGAAAAAACATTGACACTTTCACGATTCGTAACTATTGATGAATTAGATTTTCGCCGACAAACCGGAGAAAGAAATCAAAACTTAAGTTAATCGAGTCCTGTAGCAATTATAGGTCAATATTCGATATTCGTTTGTCAAAAGAATTAATCTGATAAATTTACATGTAGGAATTGACATTTTTTTAGATGTCTCGTCCGTTAAAATCTTCTTCACTAACATATACTTTGAGTCAGAAACTCATACAAATGGTAACAAAAGAAAAAAATTATTGAATATATTATAATTGAATTAAGATCTAACTTATTTGGTAATCTTGATGGTGCGACAGCGATTCGAATTTGAAGTTTTATTATCAGTAAATTTAAAATAAACAAAGTCAAGTTGGATCACTTCATTCGATGTATTACGGAGAATTTCAAGACTTCTGAAAATTCTCCTACTGATGCTTTTACAATAGATTTTTAATTTTTCATATACATATTTTATGCAAAAATTGGAAGAAAATTTTTTTTCTGTTCCACTTTAAGATCAGTTCTTTGCCTGTTGAGTTTTTACATTTCTCATCAGTTTTTTTCATCTGACATGGTATTTTTAGTTGAAAGAATCGATTGAATTTTATTATAACTTGTTTGCTCCGTGTATATTTTTGAAAATCTCAAATTAATTTCATATGCAGCCGACAATTACTGTTTTGAATTGAAACGCTCTCTCGTATATTATATAGTGTAATCAGAATCTAAAATAGTCATATTTTAATGTTTACTTAAACTGAGAGTAGTTTTATGTTCGATCAAAAAATGACCAGGATAGTTAACTGTGTCTTAGAAGTTAAATACTCACTTCAACTTTAGTTTCTCGTAGACTAGCGATGAAAAGAAGTAACAAAGTCTAGATCCTGATTGAATTTAGTTTGACTTAGTCATTTCAAAAATCAACATGTTACTCCCTACTAATATTCTTTCTTTGAGCTAGTGGCTTGTTTTTTTAATTTAGGTTTTTAGCACAATATGTACCATATATCTCATTGAGCTTTGGTACGAATAATGCTGGGAATAGTGGAATTTCATGAAAAGAGTATATGTTTTCAAAATTGAATAAGCTAAAATGCATCGTGATAATATTACAAATATCGACAAATCGTAAAAGATTTTCTTGTCAAATTTATCAAACACTTATTTTATAGTGTAGTGCCGGCTATTTATCAGAAACAAATGGACTTAGTTCTAACTTTTGAAATCTTATTAATCTACTGTAAATTCGGCTTTCTCAGCTTTGTTTATGCAAACAATTTTTATTTGATCTCAATTATTAATTTCATCGACTTCAAATGCTACTCGCAGACTATCTCAATAGATCAGCAGAAGAGTCTTATAGAAAAACACTTAGAGATAATAATCCGTATATGGCCTGACTTTAAAAAAAATCAAATGGCTATGATTGTCTACTGATTATTCGCACTTATCAAAATAATATTCAGAAAATAAAAAACAAACGGAACTAGTCGTATCTGTACTGGTTTTTATTGATATCGAGAAGAAAAAAACTACAGATTGCAGCCTTGGCACTCACTCATTCTTCAATTTGCATTACAATTTGTTTCATTCAAGAGAAAATTAAACTTAAATTCAAGATTTTATTCGTGGTTTTGTTAATGAAATATTCAATCAATAATGAACATGTTTACAATATCTTCGTCTTGATGCATGCGTAATAATCTTGGTCAACATAAAAAGAAGCGGGAAATTTATATTAAATGTGGGTTTTTTTCCTTTTTCCTTAACTGCATTTTTTTGTGCGTCCTTGAAACACGGTAAGAAATTTCGACAATAAAAAAAAGCTTGACTAGAAAAAAAAAATACCGGCAACAAAAAAACAAGAATAACCGTGAGCGCAGACCAAACACAGAATATGCGTATTTTCTTTTTCTTTTACTCCTGCGTAGGATACCTGTAAACGGCGTCGTGTACACGTACTTTTTCTTTCGTGATGTAGATGCGAGAGTATTGGCTGCGACGGTAAGTAAATGGAGAAAATGTGTCGTCGACCAATTTTACGATAAAAAACAGCATTTTCTTTCATAGTTTTTTCTATATTTCAATCGCATTAGAAATGACCAAGAATTAGAATCTAGTAAAAGCGCATATAGCAATCTTTCAAAGTGTTCGCTTGGGTCTGAATTTCTTGAAATCTCTGCGTTTATTCAAGGTCATTATGTGGTGAATGTTGTTTTGATAAACATCAACAAGTTGTTGAAACATGAAAAATTCCTTTTGCTTATTATAAAACAGAAAATATCGTCAAAAATTAAAAAAGCGCTCTTTTTACATAATGATAGTAGCTGCTTTGGTAACTACCAATAGGCAAATTGAGTTTCATAGTTTTCTTTCCTTACCAACATTTACTAATGACGGTAAAGTATACACCTATTTCGCTTATGATTGACAAATTCCAATCAGCAAACTCGTATTTTTTCAAGCGTTTTTTCTAGCTTGTAAGTTCATTTTGCCTTTTTTATTCGATCATACTTTGAATGCATATAGGCAACTGCCTTCATACTAGAATCAATTTCAAATAATACAAATAATTGTAAAATTATTTCGTTAGTTTATAGAATTTTGATAAAAAATATTATTACTTTGCTAATAGATATTTAAAACTATAACTAAAACATTGAAGTCAGCGATGAAAATAAATCCTGGTGGCTGAATATATTCGTTTATTTATGCGCAACTTATACTTAATATATCGCTTGTAGAAAGAAAAAATGTAAAAAGCAAATAAAGTAATTACTTTCTTTCATAGTACTTATCGTTTTTTTCATAGATGGTGCTTTTACAACTGCAAATACAACTGAAGATCTGTCCGAATGCTTCTCAATGATTCATTTAAACGATCTGCATCACTATTGTGTTGACGTATGCAGCAAACCTACAGTTTCAATATTCTGAATAGAGATCGTTGTGGCTCCTCATATTCTAAGCCACCCAAGCCTGTGACAGCGACAATTTTTTAATACGATTCTCATTAGATTTCCCAACCTAAGACTCGACCGTAATCTGAAATATACTTTTCAGATTCTTTTACGTACAAAAACCCTTACACTCAGCATTTTCCCAACGTTCTGAATCTCTTGTCTTTGTGGGCTTTCATTTTTATTCTTAATGAAAATGTCGCCCAAAGAAACTCTATCTAAGCTGCCTCCATAACGATCTCTATTCTGAATATTACTACTTAGTTTTGCACATGTATCCGTATGTCATAAATGCAGAAACTTGCACGTACTTTGTTCCAATGTTAGAAGTCAAAATGACGTGGTTTCACCAATCTCGACAATCAGTACCAATATCCTGTCATATTACTTGGCATGGCTGTCCATAGCTTCAATAGTTTGATTATATGCTCATGTGGTCTAATCAAGATACAAAACTTAGATGAATCTGCATATCGACTGAAACTCAGCCTTTTCACCTATTTCTCAGATTTTTCTCCGACAACCTCAACAGAATATGAAAAGATGACCGAACTATTCTCTAGCAGCACTATTTTACTTTCCTTTGACTAAGACCTCCCTATACCCGCATGAAAGATAACTTATTTCCACCAGCCTTTAGCAAACCCAACCTGTGTATCGAAATTTTGTTCAATCAAGAACATAAAATTTTGTTTCTATTACAAAAACGAATTCTCTGTTTCGTACTGTAACATTCTACTTGATATCCGAGCCTATAGAATCCAAAGCCTCAGATCCTCAAGAAACGCTGAAACCCCCAGATATACTAGTCTCAGAAACTCTTCAAAAATCTGTAATCATTTCATACAATGTTACTTTTGTGTAGGTCGACAACTGATACTTCTGAATCTCTTTATACTTACAAACCGATTTCTTCGACAAGATCAGGTAAATCCGTCAAAACCATGTAAAAGTCTTTGTGATTTAATTCTACAATTTTTTGCTTTTATTAGCCACGTCGACCAAATCTAGTCCGGATCCCGAGACACGATCAACAGAGCACGTAAAACTTGTCAAAGTAAGATTAACTGTGCACAAATAATAGTTTCAATCATTCCTAAAAATTCTGTTTCCTTAGTATCAAACTCCAATTAAGCGGATTGTTGTGGAATCTGCGTCGCCTTGTTGCAATGATCTCCTCGATCTTAGACTCGAATGTGTTGATGGAAATTTTGTCGATACAAGTCAGTGTAAAATATTGTTTTTCTTTTAACGGGAGCTTCAGAAATCGGTATTCTTTGAAAATTTTATATATTGACGAATTGTAAGATAGAGTCTGAATACAAATTGCTTAGTACCGATCCGTCTATGAAGCAATCGACTTTTTACTCATATGAACAACTTTTTCTAGGTTCTTTGTTGCGAGAAAAGACTTTTCAGCGAAATATCAATGTTTTCATTGCGACTCTTGATATAAAACTGCCACCGGATACATTGGCTAAATATGACAATGTCAAAGTTGAACCGTTTGATGATGAATGTGTCTTTATTGCAAAAATATTATCCATTAAAGATAAATTAATTTATGTTGTTCTACCGATCGCACTGGGCGATTTCGTCGTACCATTAATACACAATCATAGATGCGTTGAAAAAATTTACTTACATCAACAATCTGATGACGCAGAATCGACTGATTGGATACAAGAATATCCAAAAATTGGTGGTAATGGATCATCCATTGATCTTCTAAAAGACAGTATGATACAAGATATTAATACCATTATGAAACGCCCTTCACGTTGGTCAAGATCCAAAACCTTATTGAATCAATTATCGTCGCAGAAGAGTAAAGTTGATGCATTAGTTCCTATCGAACATACAGTCACAGATGATCTAATTACAATTCGCATTGTCATATTATTTATCGGGCCACGTCAACCATTTCATCTGTCTCGCAGTAAAATTGAAATCACTGAATTCGATGATATTGAAAAATGTATTCAATCAATTCAAAATAATAGCTCAACTCCAGTTTATCTGATTATTTCAATGGGAAAATTCCAAGATATACAGTCGATAGTTGAACTGGATCCTGTTCATGCTGTCTATATTGTAATCGATCCGGAATCGAATAAAATAGTCCAATCAATTTCAAGTTATTCGAAATTGAGCGGTATATTTGTTCTTAACGATGATCTACTTGATCAACTTATCAGAGATATTTGTTTTCATCGTCAGATTAGTTTTCGTTTACCAACAATGAATATTTTCAAACTGGAGTCAAATATTCTCAGCAAGCTTAACGAGCGCCAAAAAGACTTCTTATGCTTTCAACTGTTTAGTGGCATCCTATCAGAGTTACCATTACAATCAACTACAATTACTGATAGTAACATTCACATTAAGGATGGTCACTTACTTGCTGATATAATCGAAGGTAATACTAAACTCAATCATCTTTTTAAAGATTTCAGTACAACTACATTACAAAATTCAGCAATAACTTTGAAAGAAATCGATCAACGGATTGCATCCTTACCAAAAACTACCGATTCAACGCCTGACACAGTCTATCGAGCTCAAATTGTGTCAAAGAAAGATTTAGAAATGTTGCAAGCTAATTCTGATAGTCTTCTTGCAATACAAACTTTTGTTTTAGCTTCCCGTTCGTTTCAATCTATAGTTGATATTTGTCGTCAAGCAGTCGATAATGAACTTAGTGTAGTTCTCTTCGAGCTCAAATTGTCTGATCAAGCATCCGTACCCAGTCTGGATCCAGAGACAGTCATTTTTAGTCTTGGCACTCTGTTTCGACTAGTTTCAACGGAACCAGGGCCCGGTGGTGTCTGGCATGCTCAACTCGAATTAGCTGATGGAAGCATGAATAGTATTACGAACCGACTTCGCTCTGAGATCGGTGGTCATCTTACATGGTTGACATTCGGAAATTATTTGACTGCTTTTAAACGATTTGATACTGCAAACAACTATTATGAATATCTGTTACTGGTACTTCCATCAGATCATTCGAGTCGGCGATCTATCTACAACAACATGGGCTTGATGTATGCTGAAACGAATAATCATACAGAAGCATTGAAATTCTTTGAGAAAGCAACGACATTCCCCGTCAATAATTCGGCTGTAGAAATGGAACAAAAAGTTCAGTCTACTGCTTGCGTCTCAACTTCTCAGTCATCTACTCCCAGCAAGATCGATACATTAAAAAAGATAGCAGAAATTAGCTATGCCCAAGGCAATCAGAAAACAGCACTTGAATATTATCGTCGTGCACAGGATATAGCGCCAGATGCGACTCTGCGCCAGTTTTATCAAGAAAAAATTGACAAGATTCTGTATTCTGATGATCTAAAGAAAACTTAATTGAGATTTGCTCCTTTTCGAAAACTAATTTTGATTTTTCTTCATACTTTTTTGTAATTTTCGATTTGTAGATTCAACCATTAAATTAATTACTACATGGATATCTATCAATTGAAAAACTATTTTATTATTATTTTTTAGAAAAGTCGCTGTAGAATATTCAATATTATTTGACCTTGAAATGGTTCGCAAGGAACATTTGGTTACTCATCCAAATTTAATGAGCATTTGGTATCATGATCAATATGTTTCGATTGATGTTATGCAGCACATGAAGAAGCATCTTTATAATAACTTTGCTTATTCACGTATCTTCAGTAAAACAGCGGATTTAATAGATTATCTTGCCAATCCGCTCGTAATTAAAAGTATAGTTTTCATCTTAAGTATCAAGAATGAGAAGGAAGCATATCCCATTACCAAGATTGCTAAACGGCGTCCGGAGTTTCGAAGCTTACATATATTGCCACGTGAACTATACGTGTCTTCGCCACTTCCAGACACTGTAAGTGTTCATTCTCTTCTGAAGAAAAGTTTCAAGAAAATTGTTAACGAACTACAAGCCGAAGAGTCATCACGAACTACTGTACCTCAAGAGGACAATCAAGAAAATATGATAGGCGAAGTGCCGCATTTTGACACTTTCAAGCCTATTTCTGCACAGAAATCGTTTTGTGATTTGAATAATGAATCTCTACAATTCCTTCTATTTCAATCTTTAATTGAAGCACTCGTAAAACGTCAATATGAGAAAGATGCTTTTAGTTATATGTGGCAGATTTTACGTCAAGATTATGCAAGTAATCCTGCACAAGTGGAAAAAATTTGGAAATTGGCGACGGAATATACACCACAGAAAGCAATTCACTATTACACTAAAACCTCCGGTGTTTTTCGACTCATCAATAAAGCTTTTCGAATGGAGGATGTTGAACGCATTTATCGGTTTGGTTGCTATTTAGCCGACCTACATAAACAATTAGAAGAGACAGGAAACGAGCAAAGATTAAATCAAAACAAAAATATCAAGAAGACGTTTCGAGGGAAAAAAGTTGAAAGGGGTGTTGTACAACAATTGAAAGATAGTAAAGGGCATGTTATCGCCTTAAACGGACTGCTCTCAACAAGCACCGACCCTGAGGTCGCCAAAATGTATTCAGGAGGTGAAACAATTCAAAGTGATTATCAAAATGTCACATTTGAGATGCACATCGATTTCAGCACGACAAAATTACTCAGACCATATGCAGACGTTACGAAGCTTAGTGAAATTTCTGACGACAGTGAAGTTCTATTTTTCACAGGTTTTGTTTGGAAAATAGAAGACGTGGAAGAGTCACCAGCAAATGTTTGGCTTATTAAGCTTCGATCATGCACAGATAAGGATGCTGACCTGTTGGAGTATATTGAGGAGGCAAGACGTGACTGTTCCTACTTAACCATCGGTACAATTTTGCAAGAGCTCGGTGATCATGCTCAAGCAAGTAACTTTTATCAACGTATGCTGAAGGATGAAAATCTTACTGATAAAATTCGCTGTGACATCCTTGTACATCAGGCCAAGTTAGCCGAAAATCAAGGTGAATATTTGCAGGCGCTAGAATATTTAAAAGTAGTGGAATCGGTCAAACTTGAAACAGCATCGAACCCCAATCAGTCAGCACGACTACGACCGCTTTTCGCGCACAAAAATCTCACTTCTAAATTGCACATTTTTTATAATATGGGTATGTTGTATTGGAAAGATGCGAAGTCTAAATTAGCTCGACAATATTTTGAAGCGGCTCTTCAACAAAAAGGATCCGATGATGAACTAGCAACCGTGCTGAATAGTTACGGCCGATTCGAATTCGGATTTGGAAACATTCAACAAGCTCTTAATTATTTACAGAAAGCAGTGCAACTCGCTAAAGATGATGAGCTTTTATCGGATTGCACCAAAAATCTAAGCATGATCCGGGAACATGTGCGATAGAACTGATGGTAATCTTCAAATGGAATAAGAAGAATAAAGAATTTCAATTAAACTCATTGTAATTAACATGTAATTTTTAGTATACTAATGTATGATTGTTTAATAGAATAAATCGATGGAAACGATAACAATTAAATAGGTGAATCCTGATAGAACCTATGAATATGCTGAAGTTTTAGGCTGTTTGATCTATTGATAGGCCAGAGTAATCTGTCACAGTATTAATACAACGGTCAAAGCATTTATCATCATATTTTCAAACTAAATAAGCTAAGTATACACCGTTTAACTGAATATATATATATCTTAGGGTGTGAGTGTGAACATGGGTGTGAATCTTCACCCCATTCTGCTCATACGCATTGATAACAGTAAGTGCACCAATAGAGATATACGAAGTATTCAATATTCTGTATTTGTAAGCATTGCACTCAGCTGCACGTAAATAAACTCAAGTGTGGGTGTGGGTGTAGTAACAAACCGTCAACCCCCCACCCCACACACCTCCATACAATTATACGATATCATATACACAACTATTGAACAAATAAGAAAATAAATCTAGGCTGCATAGTTCGACACAAGTATGAAATATCGAAAAGTGGTTGATTAATTTCTTGGATTAACATCTTACGCTTGTTTGGTAAGGCAAGCGTGAACCGATGAAAAACAATTATTGAGTGTAGTATCGCTAGTCACATTATCCAGGTGTTGCGTTTGGTTTCCAGATGTATCAGTTGTTTCGATAGCTGTGCCAGAATTCTGATAAATGATCTGTGTTCTCGTTGAAACCGTCTTAGGTTCTAAATCTAATTCGCCAAATTGATTTGATGGTTCTGCAACTGAACGATTGGAAACAAAATTCTAGAGATGAGCAAAACCGAGAAAATAATATTTTTCCAATAGAATTTTACTTACTTTTGGTTTACTACGATAGGTGTTTACGGCTTCAACAGAAAGTGGAATACTTTCCATCATACATCCATAGGCCGTTGGTGTTAATTTAATCACTGTATGCAGTGGAACTTCGATATAAGGAACGCTTTCTATATTGAAATAGATATTGATTTGATTGACATGGAACTGATTTCACATAGTTAGTGTTAAATGAAATTGAAGGATTTCTACTAACCTCGATCTTTATCGAGAAAATAAGCAAGAATACAACGAGCAACAGCTTGATGACATACAACAAGTAAATTTTCTGCTCGTTCCAATTCCATAATGACTGGTTCGAGTCGAGCGATAAGATCGTGATAAGACTAAATAAAAATAAACAATGAAAATAACGATCGAATTTTCATTTACTGAAGAATGATGTAAAAACAACTCATTGGAGTCTATAGTATCTAATAGAGTTTTCCGATTGGAAAATCAGCTTCATGCGAAATACGAGATAAGGTTTCAATTGATTTGGAGGATAAATAGAAATACTCATTTAAAAACTAACCACATTAAGTATATCTGTTGATTGAGTTCGAGGATTTACAAACATCTATGACATAAGAAATTGTATGACGTCTTACCTCTCCACCTGGATATCGATAATAGTATTTTGATCGATCACGAGCAGCGAACTCTTCAGGGTAACGTTCGGCTGCTTCCTGATAGGTCAAACCTTCGAAAGTACCCTTAAAAAAATAACAGAGTAGAATTTATTTTCCACCATCAACTTGCAAGAAGCTTTCTTACAGCATGGATACCATTAAGAGCTTTCCATTGCTCTTTGGGTGCATCGATTTTTGCTGCTGTTTCAATTGTTTGTTGCCTTTGACTTGTCCAAACAATCAGATCCGAAATGTTTTCTATATGAAAACGAATACAAAAATTGAATGTTCAAGAAAAGGTACTCACCATTGTCGATATATTCAGCGAGAGCTTCTGCATACTATACAATAAAATACATACAAACAATCGAGAACAAAGACAAACGAGAGACAATTATTACCACTTTTCCAGCTTCTGATAATGGTGCATTACCTCCAATACACTGTTGAACATTTCCTGTCGATTCACCATGCTAAACATAATATTGGAATAAATTATTTTTCATCAACTCAAAGGACCTATTAACTGACCCTGGTAAGATAGATAGTTCTCGGGAGAACATGAATATTCATTAGAAAATAAATGACACGACTTTGAATATTGCCTAGTATGAACAAGAAAAATATGAAATGTAAGTTTATAAATAGATAACACTTACCGCGCGTCTTATGAACCAGAAATCGTTCACCGCAATTAAAAATCTTGATAAATGAATAATGCTTCTCGTCATTTGTATCATCGATCGTTTCGTACTGTTTTGCATAAAGATCAATACGTGACCGAAAGTCTTTGACGGCCACTGTATCCAGTACACCTTTGTAATCAGGACTTTTGAGTTTTACTTCCTAATATATATTCAAATAATCAGTATCGACAAGAAACAAATTTTATTTCAATTGCATACTCGAATATTTGTTTCAATGACTGCCTCTGAATCACAAATTGATTCGACAAAAAGCATACGAAAACAGTGTTTTGCCACACAATGATTGTATACTGTACGACGTCTTTCACGAGTCGTATTTGTCGCATCAAATATAGCAACTTCACCTTCATTCTGAAGGTAATTGCACATATCTTCTAAGACATGTTGAGCACATAAACTTGAAAAATAAATCGAATCGAAAATTATAAAAATGATCTAATACCAAGAAAAAAAGAATACATACTTTCGAATAGCGACTGCTTCAGTATTATCCGGATCGAAAAAATCCTTGTCTGTATATCCTTTGACAGCATCACGACGATAATCGCCAACATTGAAAACTGTAAGTAGACAAAAATGCAATCTCTATTTTATACATGCTTTATCTTCCAATAGGATTCGTCTATAAGAAAAATTAATGACATGGCTAATATAAATAGTTTCGAAAGAGTACGAAAGACGTGGGAATTATTTTTTCATCTTTATTGATTGATTTGCATGAGAGAAAATAAACTTTCAAAAAACTGCTGATAAAAGAAATCTATTTTAGGGAACAAAACAATTGAAGAAAACTTTTTGACTATATCTGATTTCTATCGCAAAGCTTGTGATCAATAGAATCAATTAAAAGCCATTAGTATTTTTATTTTATCCGATTATGATTATAACCCATCGAGAATAAGTTTTCAACATACGTTTCGTTTTTACTCCAATCCAATGTAAATACCGAGCTAATTTTCGAGCCATATAGGTCTAAAATATCCGTCGATGTTTTTATTTCTGTAAAATACGAGAATCATATTTACTTTGCCACGTGCAGGTAAACCAACCATCATCTGCAAAAAGAATTTTTTTAATATAAACTAAACAAAATACAAATTCCCACTTACAATAACTGTTGGCGTTTGGACGAGTCGATCGAGACACGCTAAATTCGGCAAACAAAATGTAAACCTCATATTGTCTTAACAAAAATAGAAAACGAAAATATCATCTGCTTAAATACGTAACTCCGCATCTTTTTACAGTAAGAGCGAGAGCTTCCAATGAGATGACAAAGTCGCGCCGCGGGACTATTTGTCTTTTATCAGCCTATCATTTGTGTTCTGTGGAATTTATACTAAATACAGAATTTTATTGCACGTCAAATTGGTTCAAAAGCTTCTCATATTTTTATTTTCTCTTTTCAATTGGACTTTAATTTGGCTAATAAAAATAAAACAAACGCGCTCAAACTGTTTTGATAATTTGACACTTCTGATCTCTTTCATTTCTTATTTTTTGTTTTTTATCTGAACACATTCGAAAGGTCAATTGCCTATCGAATATCTCTTTAACATCTATAACGTTCTTACCTTGACTCAGTTGTCTAAATACTCCTGGAGTTCGCTTATTTTTAGTTGGCTGATTCTTTCGCCATGCATGAATGTCGTCATTGAACGATTGTTGTGGTATTGTGGTATTGTTATGTGAATCTAGATCAGGAACAGGATCATCTTCAATTTCTTCTTGTTGGACTGTACCAATTTGTTTTGTCGTTGTATCGAGGAGGTTTTCCATATCATCCGAATTCAGTTGATTCAAATAATTTCAGTAGCAAAAAATGAGCTCGAAAAATGGAGATGATTTACTATGAAATATCCGTTGGAAATTTGATAATTATGAAAACATCTTATTGGAAACAAAAAAACTTCATGATCTCTGCATTTTCATGCCAACTTACTTGATAGCCACAAAGGAAAATTAAAAAGTACGTTCTCGAATTCAGATAAAAAATATTTAAATTAAAAAAGTATGGGTTTCAAGACTTTATGATTGCTTTTCTATCATTTTCCACACATGGGATGCGAACAATGAAATTAGAAAGAAATTTATTGTAGTTATTATTAAAGATAGCTCTATTCAGAATAGTAGTGAAATTCATTCATAAGTTCAATTTGTTCTTAACCTGTGGATCTGCCTAATTATCAATAAAACGCAGACCCTTATTCGTATCAACGGTAAATTCCAGCTTCACCGAATCTTTTTTCCGCCGACTCCAACTTCGCCGAATAAAAATCTTGCCGAAAAATATCGAATCAAACTTGATCCACTCTAGAAATAGAATTTTATTCTAACTAACTACTTTAATAGTGACTTAATTAATTAACCCCACCTGCGTTGATAGCCCACACCCTCAAGAATAGTCTCATTTGAAAGAGCACATAAAAATACATTGAATCATGTTCTCAAAACTTTACCGGATTAAATTTTGGCCTAGAAAAAGTTTTAACATTATTACCAACTAGTGTTTTCGGGAAACTTAATATATATTTTCATGGTGCTTAAAATTCTCTATCACTGTGCACACTAGAAACTAACTAGTGATAATTATGAGAAAGCTAGAATTTGATATTGGTGAAACTATCGAAAAAGGCAATACATAAGAAAACGTCTTTATCAATGATTCACTTTCTTAAACTTTGCGAAATTGTTGCTGTTTGTAGAGCCTGTCATCCTCTTCGCTTTTACCTAATCAGATGAGAAACTTTTTAGTATTGCTACTTTCGCTGCTCTTCTAAATTTCGATTTCATAAGAATCGACCGCAGAAAAAGTGATCGATTCGTAACCTGTTGTTTTTTTAAGTCCTATTACTGAATACATTTCCATGTGATGCATTGTACAAAGACGAGTACTGTATGAAAATTATTCAAGATGCTGAATCTAATTAAATTGTAGAACGCAATTTTATGATGATGGTTTTTTTTTCTTCTTAACTACGTTGGAAGAATCATTGTGATCTATATATGAGCGATGATTACTGCTTCTCCATCCTATACCAAATCTATGTCTACGCACGCAACCTAAAAGATTCATAGATAGTAAAAATAAATGATAAGAAACCTTGAACTTTATTATGTCGTTTCAAGGCAAATGAAGACGCTGAAATCTTTTCTTTTTCTAAAAAGGCTTTTTGAACATGAGTACAACGTACTAATTGATCAAGAATTGAACTGCACTAAGAACTTTCATACGATTCTCAATTTAATCTGAGGATAATACTAATTTTTGCCAAATAAGGCACCATATACTATTCTTTAAATTAGCTAATTGTACAGCGTTCAAAAGTCAATTGTTAAAGTCAGAAAAAATATTACGCAAAGGGCTCGGTCTAGGATATGTTTTTTTTAGTGTACTTTCATATGTGTAAAAACTACAAGAACGTATTTCATCATGCAAAGAACATGCACTCAATAGATGCATAAGGCGTTCGTCAATACGCATATGTATTCTGTAGATCTAAACAAAGAAAAGTCAACAGAATATCGAGAGAAAAATATGCTAATCAAGAGCTTATGGGCGCGAGTTAGAGTTCAGGTCATGCAAATGAAGATACCATACTCACACTCACACCCTTATGTGCAGTTTCGGTTAACATTGACCAATTTTATTCTATCACTCTTAAGATAATGTTCAGAACAGTTTACTTACGTACTATGAGTTATTGAAATGTGCGCGTTTATTTTATATGTTTTCACCCATTTTTTACCTTATCATTGGTAGAATCACTTGGTTTTTTCCGACTTATACTTTTTCATGTAAACTAATCAACCATCACATTTTTATCAGGTAAACAAATATTTTTCATCCTGCATTTTTGTTCGGTATGCGTATTGCGCTCTTACCATATTCTTTTTCTTTATTTATCATTGGTGAGGTCACGTGTTTTATTGGATATGAGCGTGGAAATAGTGTCGCACTTTGCACTACCTGAATCCAACCTAAAACCACACTCTCCTGATATGATAGTTATAGAAATTTGATTGATTTTATCCCCGAATGAGAATGACTCTCTATTTAATTTAAAACGTCTATATCTAAGACTAAGCCAAGCAAAAAATGAGGTTGCAGTGGATTGACATTTTTTTGTGCACATTAAAACTTAATGGGAACTCATTGAGGACAAACGCGCTCTTTTTTTACATTCGCTATAAGCATCAACTGAAAAGTCTTCTCTCAACTAAAACATATTCCAGATTGTGGAGACACGAAAGAAACTATACTTTTGTCAGGAGCAACGATGAGCAAGTCAATGAAATGTAGTTTGCTTAATGAATGCATGATGACATCTAAGACATATCTGCGCTGACTAATTAGATTCTTTATTAGTTCGCTTTATTTTTGTTTTAAAAAATTATGCTGCCACCTCGATGCTGCTAGACTGAATAAAATTACTGTCGCCAACATTTTCTTCGTCTCATATGACTTTTCCTGATTCAAATCTTACTCACTAGATCGATGTAACATTCTATTCTAGTTAGATAATTTCTTAGCGAATCGATTGATTACATGTTTCTTGGTAAGAGTGGGTGTGAGTGAAGAAAAGGCCGACACTCACATCCACTATTTCATGTTCCAGAAATCTGTAAAAATTTTATGCATTAAATCAGTATTTATTTATTTACACTGTTTCTCTCTTCTCTCATTGTTCTTTTATTAAGGATTTCGCAGCTGATTGTAGGCGCCGATGAGCTGAAATGTCACGATATTTAATAAAACTTAATAAATTATTTACAAAGAAATAAATCCAATTAGTTGTTTGATGTGAAATTATTCCAGCCTTTGTCGAATTATATAATATTCGTTTCGAATCGATCTGTAGAGAAGCTCGATTAGTTCCATAATTGATAAAAAGCTAATACCAATCCATAGCCCAGTTTGTGTTTTCGTTCGGGAGCTAGTGTGATACCTACTCTTTCAATAATGGAGTAATTGTATATTATCATGGACTACAGGTACGATGCCAAATGCTTCAAGAATAAATATAATTGATCATATTTTATGAATAGTAGCATTTTGACTTACCGTCCGTCATATACGAGGGATATTGATGAGTATGTATTTTAAAGACCGATAGAGAGCTTACCTTCGCCATCACCGTGATTTTGCATAAACTATAGTTTGATTAGTAGTATTTCTTAGTTTTGCATTGAGTGTGTAAACAAGCACCATAGGTTGCTGATGTAAATGGAATGGAATCGTCCTTGGAGCATGGCATATTATTGAATTTGCATGACCATAGCATCGAAGAAATCGAAAAGAAAAGTGAACTTATTGATTCGTTTTTATTGAGCGTAGATATTACAAAACTCGCGATTATTGAATATTGAAATGCAGAGAGTGTTGTATCGTTGGCGGCTGTCAGATTGTTCTGAATGGAGTAATTTTGAACAGCTTCGAACAACGGATCGAGACAAAATGGTGCAGCATTACAAAAACTAAATCCTGGAAAATACTGCGGCCATTCGCTGATAATTTATGTATCAATATTTATCGGGCAATCAAAATAAGCTACGATCGTTTTTACAAGAAAAAATATCATTATATCAGTAAAATCGAGGAACGCTGTCGCCCAAAAGAGACAATTGCATCGATTGACGCTGCGAATAATGCCAGGCAGTCCATGTACTGTTGTATTTAAACAAAATTCACAAATAATCGAGCAGCGACGACGACGACGTATGTTTTCTGATTGAGTCATCTTCACTTCGCCAATGACTACTACATCAGGCAAGGATTCGCTTTGATTTCTCATGAAAAAGTTGTTATCTTGAAAACAATTACCTTGCCAGCCAATTACGTGTGCACGTAGCAGGTATTAACTGCGCAGTACTGATTCTTCCTAGGCATACATCATCGATGTTTGCCCATTTAAATTCATGATTTGAAAAAACAAGATTATTCACTCCAAACAAAAATCGGTGATTCATTATACTGATTTAACAGAAGCTATTTGTACGTCAAGTGAACTTATGATACAGAATAAATATATAATATATTCTGCCTCATTTCATTGTACAGTTAAGCAATTTTCTGGTTGTTTGAAACATGCACATTAAGTCCAGTGTCGGTATACAGCTCGTACTAGTTCATCTATTCATAAATGACTGGTCTTTTAAGTATTGTCATCATCCTCCGATCTTTTTCATTGATTAGAAATGTTTGCAAAAAAAACACAAAGTCACATCGGGATAAAAAAATTCGTGAATATAAATTTAAAAACCCAGCGCTCTGAGGGATTTGTCTTTATGAAAGTTATAGAACTGAATCGGCTTTAATTCTGTGAAGATTTACTCGTAGAAAATTGTTTGACTTGATGTCTCCTTCGCCATTGATTTCGAGATGGAAAATTAATTGACAAGTGTTGTAGAATATAAAATTTTATCCTAGTCGAATCTCGAAAGAAAAGTGCCTGTCCTGTTGTAGTCTCGAGTTAATCAGACGGTACAATTAGATCGAAGTGATTTTGTACGTCTTGCCCGTTAAAGTATTCGATTAACAGCGTATCAAAATCGTTGCTGACGATCAACAATGATTTTTGTTTTGTGCGCTAAAGACTAGAGAAGTTATTTTATCATGACGTAATTGCAGTTATGATCTCGAATAATTTATTTACTCCGATCTTGCTACATAACCACTTCAGATAAAGAAAACAGCCGTATTTTGACGGAATTTCTTTTTCATCTGCAAATACGATGATTGTTGACTCTTTGTGAATGAGTGCAGCCATGGCTACATAACTTGATCAAAACCAGAAAATAATTCCAATAAAATATATTACCTCCTGGTTTATATGGAATTTTAAAAGTCAAAGAGCGAGAGAGACGGGCGACCAGGAGGTGAAAGACCTATGATAAAAAATTTCTAATTTTCATAATTGTTTATCAAAACGAGAGACTTTGTTGCCATTGTTTTTATGTGCCCATTGATATCTTCGATAATTGCTCACAATGGTAACATATCTATTTTATTCTATTAGAACTAAATGTATAAGAAAACTTTTTCAAATTCACAAATTTATCTTTTCATACGTTTTTATTCAAGCTAGTTTGAATTAACCTACTATTGTAACATATGGCGATTCGATGTCTGATACTCGTAATGCTTATCGAATCTCGAATCATACGCGGCCACCTGTGCCTCCATTTAATTCGAATAGTAGTTTTGCAGATGAACTTCTTTGGAATCAAATACTTACCGAACAGTTATTAATTAATGCTACACTACAAGATTATGCCTATGATAGTGCTACGACTGACAGTGAATTAGCTCATGGTACGATGGGTCGTTCTCCAAATTTGATTGCTAATTATTCGATTCGAAATAGTGCAAAACCGCCGAGTGTTCGACAACAAATATTTGAATATATCAATGCAATGAATACTAAAACGATTGATTTCGACCAAACACTCTATGTTATTCGGGTGGGTATCAATAATTATAATTTAAACAAATCATTAACACCATTACAGACGGTGAAAAGTATTATTAAATGTTTGAATTTTTTGGTACAAGACAGTTAGTTATTATTAACGAACCACCGTTTGATCGATTTCCAGCGTTTCGTAATAAGAATACAACAAACGTAATGAAATATTTATATCTCGAGCATAATAAAATTTTATCGGAAAAAATCAACGAAATTTATTTATCATTAAATAGTCGATTTTCTATTCGTTTATTTGATAGTCATGCATTTACCTCAAAGATTATGAATGATTATAGAAAATATGGATAATTGTTGGGATCGGTGATAGTAATTAATTGTCAAGATATAACAAAAAGAATATTTAATGATGAATATCATCTAACATCGGCTATGCAACCATTACTTGCAAAAAAAAGTTTACATGACATTGACTGGATCAAATCTAATCTCGAAATTGTCAACAATCGTTGCAACATCAATATACACAAAACGTATGACTTGTGTTTTTCTAAATGAAAAATTAAGAAACGCTTCTATCGGTCAATTCGAAAGCAAAAGCTCGAACTAAAAAAAGACGCTTGTATATCATTTTGAATGAATTTTCTAAAGAAAAAAAAATTAATATTTATCTTTTTTTGTTATGTTCGGGAAAAATAAATTGAAATTAATCCTTCTTTCCGAAAAGAGCAACTCTGTTTCTAAAATTGTGAAGACGTTTCTTTTATTAATTGATGATATTATGTGACAGAAAAAAGAATTATTTCTTATGATGTTGAATTGTTGCAAAAAGTGGCATAATTTCATTGCACGTAATACGAAAATCGAATGCACAGGAAACTTGTTTTTTTAATAACGCATGTATATTCGCATGATAATCTCCATTTTCAAGCATATCGATATGAATAGAAAGATCAAATAGTCCACGTTGTTCAACATTGGCCATCCAGGCTTCTGAACATGTGCATGAACATAAAAGAATAAGATCTTTATTTAGAAATTTGTTTCTTAAATATTCATAAGTGTCTTTTAATAGAGCACAAGCTGATATTATTGTAAATAAATCATCTTGTTTGAACAATGGAAATTCAAGATAACCATCAATAATTATCATATCACAAGTGGTCGTAGTACTTAGATTTTTATGTACATCGAATAATGTTGGTAAATAATGAAATTGAATAAGATCTAAATTCGCCGATAGTAAAGATTTTGGTATTAATTTGTGAACCAGCGATGGAATTGTTTGAATTGGTACTGGCGTATAAAAGCAGACTCGTTTACCAATAGAAGCATAAGAAAGCGACGCTTGAAAAAGTAGCGAACGAAAACATTGATCAGCATCGCCGCGAAGTAAACATGTTCGAGCAAAGGAAAATGTAGATTGTAATTCATCTAGTATAGATTGTTCGGAATTATTTCGTTCAGTGAAATTTCCAAGAGGAAATATTGCCCCAAGAATATTCATCTTTTTCAAATAGTTTAAGAGATTATATTGAAATACTATATTCGATTTGTTAAGGAACATGTCTAATAAAAATGATAGCTGCTCGTTCTTGTGATGTCACTATTAGATGGAAAATATAGTGCAAGGAAAGAATAGGAAAGTATATTCTATTTAGACATATTTTCGTCATAAGCGATCAGAGATTATAATTAGTGCATTAGGCATAGAATCAAATAACTCTCTTGAAATTCCTCTACTTTCATTTTCTACTAATGGAATAATTTTGTGCCAAACTGTTACTTACAGAACTGATTCTCCTATGTATTTCTTGAAAAAAATTTTTGAAGTCTCAGGATTAACTGCGTTATCAATTGAGATTATATCAGTACGACACTATTGAATCTTAGTCCAATGAGAAATGCACTCGGTAGTTCGTAAAAACAACCTTTTTTTTTCGATTTTTCCTTGTCACTAATTCTCTTGATGAAGATACATCTAATAGGAATATCGGAATCGAAGAACAAATCGAAGCTCTATATCCAATCATAACTTATCAGTAATCGATTATTCTTCTCTTGTGTTCAAAATGTTCACGATAATAATTTCATGTCTGTGTCTTTTAATCGAGTACATATAAACATCATGCATGTCATGTTGTAATTTCTACATTTCAGATCAAAGACATATAACAATGTAAAAGCAGATGCTCTTCTATACATATACATTCGATTTTATAAGCAAATTTATGTTTCAAACAAGTTCCTGATACATAAAAAAAGAAGTCGAATACAAAGAGCAGTTCCGCTTCCTTTACTCATCTCAATATCAAGCAAAAAAAAACAAATAGAAGCGTAATCATAATCGTTGATCTACTTCTGATTGAACTAAATATGAACAGTTTCTTAGAAATTGATAATCATCTAGCGAAAAAAAAACCTCATATCGACATTGTCAATATAATTGAAATCATGAGTCCTCTTCAATTATGAAAAACAACAGACATCGACATATGAATAATAAGAAGGTCAATGACAAAATAACATTTTTTTCTGTAAATAGAAAAGACTATCTTGCAGCAGAATTTTCTTCCTACTCCCAAGAATTAATTTTAGGAAATTTTGTATTTTCCTTTTTCGTACATATAAAAACCAATCATGATGATGTCCACAACGAATAAAAAAAAATGGAGAAACTGATGCATTGTACAATCATCCCAAAGTATCCAGAGAAAAAAGCTTCCCCTATAAGAGAGAGAGAAAAACAACGTCCAATCATATGCGTTTTTTAATGTCAATGAGAGAGAATCGCAGATAAATTTGTTTTTCTCTTTCATTGGACGATGAAAAAGTAACACAACAGTTACAAGCCAAACATACACAGATCTCATTGACGAATACCAGACATTCACTAGTCCGTCTATTTATCAGTCCGTATACAGGTGATTCATCATACTTGAAATCATGTTCAATGTACCTAACGAATATTTTCTTTCGTCACCATCATCGCCTAGTCTAATATTTAATCATCATCATCAGCAACAACAACAACAACACCATAATACACATTATCATCATCCCTATAGTCAAATATCAGCATCTTACTATCCAACGCACGCATTTGATGATAATCATATTCTACAAAATTATGATCATAATTTAATATGGAATGAAAATGATATCGAAATTGGAGGGCAAACAGGTTAATAAAAAGTTATTTTCTTATTCAAAAGAAATATGTATAATACTAAATAATAGGTGCTCCTCGTGGTTTTAAACGACGAGTATCAGCTAATAAAAAAGAACGTCGCCGTACACAATCTATTAATACAGCGTTTTCCGATCTTCGTACAGCAATACCCAATGTGCAACCAGATACAAAATTATCGAAAATTAAAACACTCAAATTAGCAACAAAATATATTGAATTTCTAATGGATATTTTATCTAAAGACGATTCAACTACTATGCCTAATACATTCAAAGCTGAAATAGTTAAAACACGTCGAGATCATCGAGATTTAATGAAAGTAAAGAAAATTTATTTTAACCTAAATTAATCGATATTGATAAATAAAAAATATTTAGTTTGATAATTCATCAAATACACGTAAAGTAAAAGGGCGAACCGGATGGCCACAAACTGTTTGGCAATCAGAATTAAATCGTCGTGAATCGTTTCATCAATATGATAACAAACACTAATATGCTTTTATTAATGTCATCCTTTTTTTTCTCTTTTGCATGCCGGTGGTTTATATATACAAAAAAAAGAAGGAAAGAAAATTTAAATATCTTCATTTTAATGCACTTAAGGCATATCTTAATGTTTTATCTATTTCAATTTAATCAAATGAAGTCAATTTACATACATTTATCTTGAGGTAAAAATCAATGAACTTATGACTGCATAAAATAGTCTATGCATCTGTTTTATTTCTACAACATCGCGTGAGACAAAGACCAAAGCGTTTATGTAAGAGTAATCGAAAGGCGAATAAGAGAAATGCAGTTTTTATACTATGCTTAATGAATTATTCTTTGTTCTTTTAAATTTTCTTTCGTATTAACAATAGAAGAGGAAGAAAACAAAGACGAGATCTGTTCAACATCAATCGTTATGATTAAAGCAGATAGATCGATGATTATCATTGGATACATTTTCTATTTGATGAATAAAGTTTAATATGAGCAGAGCAGGAAGAATACGAACGAAATTCTATCTTAATGATTTGTTACATCTAAGGTTAAACTTTTGCTAAACATTTCATTAGCATGGGAAATTCCATGACGATTGCGTAATATGAAATAAAGTAAATACCAAGTTAGAAACCAGATAATCTTTAATTATTAGCAGAATTATGTAAACAAAATTCGGTTAATCGTCAAGCAAGATTTTTATTTCCAAGAAAACAATTCTAACAAAAATAATAGATGAGATATCTACAAAAAGTATAAACAATATTCATGATAAATGTACACGTTTATAATGGCACACATGATTATTCATCAATAATACTATTGAGATGCTTACATGATCATATCGAATAAGTAAAAGGCATAGAGGATGCATCAGTGATATTTTTCTCTACTATGCAACTGTGATGTTACTTACAGGAAACTCGAATGCAGTTTCCTAAATCAAATCTGCATTTGTGGAAAATGAGACGATATAAATTTTCTGGTCACCAATTGGGGATTTTCGAGTTTGTAGATAATCTAAAATAGAAAATATCGTGTGTGAAATCCTACTTTGCACAATAATTTAGTTAGTTACTGGCACACTATATGAACAAGCGAAAACTGTGACGAAAAACATATACTATAGACTAATTCTGGTAAGCAGAATATTTGTTCTGTAGGTCCACACGGCTGTACATGAGAAAAATAAAATTTTCAAATGAGAAATATATATACTAATCGTATAGGAATAGTCGTAGGCTGTTATCAAGTGTAGAATAAGATTAAACTGCAAAATCAAATATAACAATATACATATGAATCGATGAACTCTAAAATGAATCTGGTGACCAGAATGTGTATTCTGTTATTCAACATGAGTTTAGATTAGGATAAAAATATAATTTTGTGGAACTCACATATATTTTCGAAGAAAATGGTGAGTGTAAGCTTAGAAGCGAGATTTTTGCTGCTCACCATTACAGACATTAATGAGTTTAAAATTGTGCTAATTAGGAGCTTGACTAATTAGTCTGCTATTTCTGCCTTTTTTAATTACAGACTACACGAAAAAACCAATGCTTACCTATTACAGACCATAGAAACTAGTCTCTGCGATTGTTAAATACACGAGCTAACAATTAATACTCCGTTACAGACATAAGCAAATAGACAATGATCTAATTATAGGTTTTGGAAATCAGGGTAGATTTTTCAGATGAACTATTTTGAATTATTTTAGTTAGCCGAAGGGATATATGGGAGGTAGCCCCAAATAGGCTGCGCTAACAAGCTTTTCCAAATAAGACATATACAGTATTCAACTACAAATAAGTCGATGAGTGTAATCATCTCTAGAGTAAGATTAACCTGCATATTCGAAGAAAATAAAAATACATATGAATTAATGAACTATATGGAATGAATCTTAAGTGAATGATAAATAGATTAACGGATGAAAGAATTGAGACGACAGTTTTCTGATTAGTCAACATCTGCCGGCAGCTTAAATGTACAGAAAAAAAGGATTGTACGAAACCCCTTTAACTACTAAACCAAAACAAGGTTTGAAGAACTGATGCGACATCTGGTAGTAAACAATGAAGTTCAACGAAACCTCAAAGAATTCGTTTGATACCATTTCTTTCAGTGTAGTCAATAACAAAATGTAAGCACAACTTTCGGTATGTTTCCTTCATTATTAGGCTGTACAACTTTGTTCAATTGACAAACCCTTTGACTAAGAAGATATAAATCAAACCTACAAGGCATAGTTCAAAATGAATATGACTTGTAAATGATGTAGTTCGCAAAAATAAATTAAATATCAGCTCGTAATAAAAGAAAGATAACATATTCTGGCCAGCAGATTCGTTCAATAGTTCATCGATTCATATGTATTTTTTATTTTCTTCGAATATGCAGTTTAATCTTATTCTACACTTGATAACAGCCTACGACGATTCCTATACGATTAGCATATATACGTATTCCTCATTTGAAAATTCTATTTTTCTCATGTACAGCCGTGTGGACCTACAGAACAAATATTCTGCTTACCAGAATTAGTCTATAGTATATGTTTTTCGTCACAGTTTTCGCTTGTTCATATAGTGTGACAGTAACTAATTAAATTATTGTGCAAAGTAGGATTTCACACACGATATTTTCTATTTTAGATTATCTACAAACTCGAAAATCCCCAATTGGTGACCAGAAAATTTGTATTGTTTCATTTTCCACAAACGTGGATTTGATTTAGGAAACCGCAATTTGTGGAAAATGGGACCTCAGCGGAAAGTCAGTTTATTCCTAAAAATTGAGTTTAACAAATCATTTGTTCACATGCCATTCGTTCGCGAGATAACGCTAAAGTTTCAATCAATATGAAAGTCAAAATACTACCTTCAGTTGTATCGGCTTATGGTCGACATGAACTTTTGAATGAAACATACATGATCAATGTGAATGATCCAAGTATAATTAACATATAGATGCAGCGTTTCCGTAAAATAGGTTTAATGATACCAAGCGTCCATGACGAAAGCATTGTTCCGAAATGAAAAATCTTATATCCATAAGGTATCAATGCGTATGTTGATATTGCAAGAATAAATCCAAAGAGTACTGAACTTGTGTAAATACATCCTAACGAAAGAAGCAGATACGATGAAGTAGTTAAAGCTTTTTCTTATTTATCGATTGTTTCTAATGATGATTCCGGTACGATTTGATGTGCATTTCAAGCAATAGATGTCCACTGTAAAAGTACGACAGAAATAAACATTGAAAATAGATTGATACTGAAAATCGCGCAGCTTCGGTTGTAGTTGTTCCATTGATTGTTTGAATGCACCGAATTCGACCAAAAATCGATGAAGTACCATCGGGTTGCGGAAGTTTAAAGGCCAGAGTTACTAATGCTCTACTACGTTTTTCATTGGCAAATATTAATGATTCAATGTATGTCTACGATAGAAAACTTTAACAAGAGCAAGTATAAATGGTTCAGCATTATCGAAACTTGTAATTAATGCAAGATTTGCACCGAATCTCACAAGTACTAATAAAATATAAGTTATATATTTATCTAGATTCCATTGATAGTACATTTTGTAAAGTTAATTTTGTTAAGATAACAATATAATATTGACACACGAATGATTTTTATTTTGAAAAAATAGTATTACTATTTTTATAACAGTGAATGAGAAGATTTTTAAATGTAAATACCAGTACGCCTTCTGATAGTGTTTTTATCTATTCACAATATCAAAGAAATAGACAAAAAAAAACCAAATGGACCAACACTGAAATTGGCGGTAGATTACTTTGATTGATGATCTTTGTTTCCCCTCATTGAATAACGGACGAAGGAATATAGTTCTAAATTAGTTTTATTTTCGATATAGTGCTTGGGTTGAATGTTCTGACGACATCATTGTTTTGTTTTTGTTGAAACGAACAAATTTCATGCTGTAAAATGGCATAAAAGAATTTGAAGGCAAATGTTTCTTGCAAACTATAGAAATGTTGGAATAAACTTTCAGCGTTTACAGTTATTGTTTAACTATAATAGATAGGAAATAATGCGAGAAAAAAACGATCATTTAGATTAATGCCAAATTAAAAAATCAAAACAATCTTTCATTGAGTGTCTTATATAGAAAATCCTAATAATCAATAATAAAAACTATTGATATCGAAGGAAACCATATAAGTTCTTACTTGAGCTCTTGCAAAATATAGATAGAATTTTATTTTTGGTAAAAATAGGATTTTCTTCTTATTGATATATGATATTGTTATTTTTCGGAATGCTAGCTAGAGTGGTGTTGAGCTAAACGATACTACAACAGTACAATTATTTACTTCATATACGGTAATAGTCGTTTTGAAAAGCTACTGCTACCGAAAACAAACATTGGAAGTCTCTTATCAGGTGACACTAAATCGAAGATAACACACCTCAAAACGTAGAGCAAAACAAAATATCGCATTTACCTGTCGACCAACCCTACCATTATTTTCTAGTTATGAGAAAAAGCAACTATAATATATTCTTTGTTCGTTTTTATCAAGACAGTTTCTACATGTCATCGTTAGTAATGTATTATTTAATATTAAACATATATGCATGCGTTATGAAAGCTCTCAATATTTGGCTCAGAAGAATAACGTCCTTTCCTTAGTAACGAAATTGTTTCTGACATCGAATATATTTTAATAATTTTTTTAAATGATATTTTTTTTTATTCATCACTCTTCGTTAAATTCTGTTTGGTTGAAGTTTAAAAAGTCCATTTATACACGAATGAATTCAGTAGTTTCAAAAGAATTCGATTGTAGTTTAGCGCGAAAATCAATCGTAATATTGGACAAATATGAATTTTGTTGCTGAATTCAGATTTTCTAATCCAACTAAGAAAATTTTCAAATACTATTCGCTGAGATCTTTATTTTTTCTTTGTTACGCAACTATTTCATGTAAAATTGGTTCTGTAAGATTTTACATCGAAACAAATTGGATCTCGACTTTGGTTCGGTTCGGTTCGGTTTAAATTTTGAAAAACCCAAACCGTGGCCATCTCTGATAAGAACGACCATAATCACACTCACACCCGCTTATCTCTATTTGATCGAAAATCGATAGTAAATGATCATCATTCAATTGAACCTATTATAATAAGTGTGTTGAAGTATGATCAGCAAGCAATTGTTGTACTTGATTTTCGTTTTAATCATCTGTTGTGGTCTGGTTTACTATTTCATTTTCTTTTACATGAGAAGAAAAGAGAGTAAATGAGAAATAGAAAAAAAAAGCAAATAGTTGTAAATGTCTGTAAAGAGTGGTTGACATCTCTTTGTTTATTAACACCATACTCATACCTTGTCTTTATTACTTTCATTTTAGTTCAATTTTGCACGTGACATATAAATCAATCTTTTCTGACAATTTGTGAATATCGTTCGATCGCTTGATTGAAATAATATGTCCCCTAAGAAAATATTCTACGATTAACTTTTGTTTCTAAAATTTTGTGTTTAAATATAGTTCAAAAGCGTCGAAGATTTTTGTAGAATAGTTTTAGACTATATTTGCCAGCTATAATAAAAGGTTCTTTGTATTGTTTACTGCAATAAAATCACTGGTAACATTAGGTGACAATTATAAGATGAATTAATTGACCATTTCAGCAGGTACATTAAGCAAAAAAATGTTTACCTTAATTCATCATAGCGGAATAATTAATTAGGTTTCGAAAAGGCATAGGTCTAAGATGCAGTTTTGTTTTTATCAATGTTTGTTTGAAAGATTGAGTCGGTCGTGTAGTAGGTTGCCTAAGTGACTGCAATTCACACACCTGAGGTCTGAGCGTTATACTTCGTCTTATTTATATCCTTACCCACAACCTATACATAATTAATACAAAGAAACAAGATTCTGTTTCATAGGAAAATTCCTAATTTTTTGATTAAGTTTATTGAAGAACATTAAAAATTAAAACGACAATCTGAATTAAGTTATGAGAGAAGTAGCCTTTATGAGCTGATAAATTTGAACGAGTAATGAATGGAAAGAGAAAAAGGTTTCCACCAATATTATTTTTCAATGCATTGATATAGTGTAGATATTTCTCTAGATTCTATAATAATTGTCACTTATTCAATAAAAAAAAAGGAAAATCACGCTTGATTGCCTTGATTATTATTTAGTTTGTTTTAAGCACTCATCAAAGGATGTTCGTAGATGATGAGTACAATATACAAGGGCAGAATTTTTGGGCAAATGTCATCATGATTTCAGGTACCCAGTGTATACCATCCGAGTTTCTTAGCTGTTGCTCACTACTGAAAGTCTCCATGAATGACAAATACCTTGAGATTTTGTAATATCAACGAATGGGTGCCATCACAAGCTGACCAAGCGAGTGACTGTGTATGTGACTGAAACAACTAGCTACGACATTGTTGATTAATATTGTTCCTAAACATACAAAAAGTAGTTAATTCAACTTGAATGCAGTTGTTGTAAGCTTACCAGACATTGTCAATGGAGCAAAATAACCCATTTTAGTTTCGATAGATATCTGAATAACTGGTGACACAATTACAATACCATCATCAGACAAAACATACAGAGAGTCTCGACCAACTTCTACTTGCTCAGCTGGTATGTATATGATCGTTCCTGTACTTGACTGAACTGGCATTAAATGTTGTCCTGTCAAACTAATCATATGATTTGACTTCGTTTGAAAAGTATAGAACACAGCTACAAGATAATCAGAAATTAAACGCTAAATCAGTTATTCATCATATTAATGTTGAGAAGTGTACCTTCGCCAAATGCACTTTGGTCAAGCATCAAAATCATCTCGTCCGTAGTTAGGTTTGTGCCATCGAAAGCTGTAAATTTATCACCAGTACGTAATCGACCGATTTTCTGTCGTCGTCCGTCGATCATTTGCAGCCAACTATCCCCGGCGAAACAACTGGGAGCACTTGTGGAAGTGCCCGTGGGAGCGTCCGTTGCAGGGCTTGTGGAATTGTTTGTGAGAGGGCTTGTGGAATTGTTTGTGAGAGGGCTTGTGGAACTGTCTGTAACAAGGCTTGTGAAATTGTCCGTTGGAGGGCTTGTGGAATTGTCTGTGAGAGGGCTTGTGGAAGTGTTCCTGAAATGACTTGTGAAAGCGCCCGTGGGATGGCGGGTGGGATGACGTACCGGAGATTCTGCGGCTAGAAAAAATGTACATCGGAGTTTGCAATATGGGATTTGCATGACTTACTACAAGCAGCAATGCATCAATTTTTTGCGATATGGAATTTGCATGACTTACTACAATCAGCAACACATCTATCTATTGCTAATTTGGATGCATGTTTAACCGGTTCAGTGATATGTCCAGCTACAACAGCTGAAAAATGCAGGTATATGATGAAGCCAACGGCATGACACAATCGATTAGACGACAGCATTTGTTTTTGTTGTTTAATTGAATATGCGGTGTGTGATTCACTTTAACTTATGGTTTGTGTCTTCTTATAAGGAGTAACTCTTTATTTATTTTTGGTTCTTTTTAATAGTGTTGGCAGAAACCCAGTCTAGCTGATTTTTATAGGAATTAACAACAAGGAGAAAACCCATTAAACTTCTCATAATTATGCCACGTACTTTTGTTATTTCATATTTCTCAGAAAATATAGAGAGGACGAAAAATACATGCAGGACTCGCCTGATTCACATTAATGATATGGTGCGTGTTCTCTGATGTTTTTTCTTTTCAATACTGCTGTTTACTTTGCACAGCAATTAATAGGCTTTATATTCAGTTTCAAATTGCTTCCTTTTTCACATATATCAGCGTCTTGTAAAAAGAACAGTCCCGTAATCCACTCTCCCCCGACGTGTTCCCGGGGAGTTCCCGCAAAATAACGAAATCTCTCGGGAGTCCGTGTCGTGAGTCCCCGTGGATTTGTCAAGGGACTCCCTGGGGATTCTTTTTTGGTGCCTCATGAATAATCAATAGATTAGTTCCGTTTCAATTTTTTTCTGATATATAGCATCTTAGAAATAAAGAAGAACTCAAATTCATATTTTATTCTTGTTGTTGTGCTATGTTTTGCAGCCGAAAGTCTCAGCATCATTTATCTAACTAGAATAGTAAGAAATGGCCGAAAATAAAAGTTGTTTTGTAAAGGTGTATTAAGCTTAAAATTTTTCAATTTTTATCAAAATGTGGCATTTGATAAAATATTGCTGGGTTCATAAAGATAAAAAATATAATTTATAAGGTGTACCCATAGGAGAAGTCGAGCAAAAATTTTCATTGATGAGCTGATCATAAATATCACCTTGAAAATAATTTTTTAGTACTTTTTACCGGAAAAAAATTCAGAATACTAAAATAGTTTAAAAAGACGACCATTTCAGTTCTTTTAAGGAAAAATCAAGTTTATGCTTATTTCAAGTAAAGATAAACTTTTGAAGCTCTTTCATTCGTATTGAACATTAAGAATTCAGTAAAAATTATGTGTAGATTTATAACTATTTCATCATTTATATCTAGTCCAATAGGACCCACTCGATATATGAGCCGTCACAATATCACCGTATTGATCTTGCAAACCTATCAACGCTTTTTTTATGGACATTTCTACAAACTTCATGCATCATTGGAACTGTCAAATGAAGGTGTACAAAACTTCGCATGGATTTCGAAAAATTTTTCTTTCTTAGAAAGAAATGCTCATTTTACTGACACGAACAGATAAATCAAATTTCATATTTTTCGTTTCGATCAAATTTTGTTCGATTTCAATTTTGACTTTGATTTCTAGATAGAAAACCGTGTAGAATCCAATAGAAGTACTAAGAGCTGGCTACTGACTCTACAAAAAGTACTGGAACTGTGGTACTGTTCCTTTAGCCACACGGTATATTGAGCTCTAAATTTTCACGAAGAAAAAAATATTTTGACTTTTTATAGAATCAGTAGCCAGCTCTTATTATTTCTATTGGATTCTACACGGTTTCCTATCTAGAAATCAAAGTCAAAATCGAAATCGAACAAAATTTGATCGAAACGAAAAATATGAAATTTCATTTATCGTTCTTATCACTAAAATGAGCATTTCTTTGTAAGAAAGAAAAACTTTTCGAAACCCATGCGAAGTTTTGTACACCAGGTTGTAGAAATGTCCATAAAAAAAGCGTTGATAGGTTTGCAAGATCAATACGGTGATATTGTGACGGCTCATATATCGAGTGGGTCCTATTGGACTAGATATAAATGATGAAATAGTTATAAATCTACACATAATTTTTACTGAATTCTTAATGTTCAATACGAATGAAAGAGCTTCAAAAGTTTATCGTTACTTGAAATAAGCAAAAACTTGATTTTTCCTTAAAAAGAATGAAATCGTCGTTTTTCAAACGTTTTAGTATTCTGAATTTTTTTCCGGTAAAAATTACTCAAAAAGCATTTTCAAGGTGATATTTGTGATCAGCTCATCAAGCTCTATCTAGCGATGTAAAATATAACGAGTGAAAAAATTTTCTCGACTTTTGCTCTGGGTACACCTTACATTTTATCCGTGACAACGCTGTAGAGTGAGAAAAGGTTCGTAGATTTTCAATGAAATCTAAACTCTTTTGAGTTTCATAAAAATATATAGTTCCGCATCAAACCCTGTGCAATTCATACTCAAAATATTTGGGTGCTGGTGTAGGCCTTCTCTTCGCCCACGTCCTAATTAGTAGGGATGTGACAATACCAATGCCATATTGGTATTGTTACATCCCTACTTCCTTCTGGTATATAAATGTGTATTGTAATTATGTAAAGTTGTTACTAGAACCCATCGGGTCCGGGTCCAGATTAAAAAATTTGCTCTTACAAACCTATCATTTCATATCCCGAAGATTTTCTTCATGTGTCCCTACAAGTGATAATCACATCTAGATTTGTAGAAAAATAAAATTGAAATTCAACTGTATTTGCTCCAAAACTATAACAAGAGACTTGTTCTTACACTAATTATGTCAAACAATAATAGAAAATGTGTTGCTATTATTGGTGCAGGTGTATCAGGTATTGTCACAGCTGTCAATATGTTTAGAGTTGGTATTCAGCCAACAGTATTTGAAAAAGCATCAAATATAGGTGGATTGTGGAATGTCGATATAAAACCATGTTGGAATTCAATGCGTACAAATATTTCAAAATTTTCAACAACATTATCGGAATTTCCATGGCCAAAAGATACACCATTATTTCCAAGTCAACGAGAAGTTTATCAATATTTGTTAAATTATGCTGATCAATCGTTACCAAAAGAAGTTTTTCGATTTAATACTCACGTATTGAATGTCACGTATGGTAATGATAAATCGACCGTAGAATATTCTACTAAATTAAATAAGACATCATCATATGAACAATATGATTTTGTTATTGTTGCATCAGGCTTTTTTGATTGCCCATATATACCCAAAGAAATTGAAAATCTTTCGTCATTTCCGGGTACATTGATGCATAGTTCTGCTTATCGATCACCAGAACAAGTTAGGAATAAGAGAGTTATTATTACTGGTGCATCGATGAGTGCAGCTGAAATCGCTGCTGATACAGCAACAAGTGCTAAGAATGTTTTACATATTGTAGCACATAATTTTTGGTCACTGCCCCGTTTTATACCGTTGAAACCAAACGATTCAGTTTCATCGTTTCTTCCAATTGATTTTGTTTTTTATCGTCAATCAAATAGAAAAACAAGTTCTGAAATTATCTTGAGAAGTAAAGATGAATATAAAGAAATAAACAAGTACTTTAAATTAATAACTGGTAATAGTCAGCAATCATCTTGTTTGATTGATGTAAACGACGAAAATCCAGCTGTTGTTGCTATTTCGGATATGTATGCTGAATGGAATCGTGCAGGTAAAATAATTCTGAAACAAGGAAGATTAAATAAAGTAGAAAACGATGGAACATAGGGAATAGCCAGAAAGAATGTTCGTATGAAATAAAAACTTCATTTAATGGTAGCGCCACCATTCAACGAACGTCCTGATTGGATATTTTTATTAATTCTAAACAACGGCATCAACATCAAAACGACTGCAGACGACATTCTTATTTTATGCACTGGTTATCGACCGTGTCTTGAATTTTTCTCAGAAGATATTCTTAAACAATTATCTTATTTACATGATGATGTATTTTGCCCAATAATTCTTCATCGTAATATTTTTCATCCGAACTTACCTAATTTAGCATTTATTGGGATGTACCGAGGACCGTTTTGGGCAATTATTGAATTACAATCGCGTTGGGTAGCTTCAGTATTTGCAGGCCTCTTGCCGGTTCCTTTGGTCGTTATACAAAACGCAGGTCTTGATATGGAACGTCGAATACGTGAACAACAACCTCGACCTCAATTTCCACATAATGATTATGTAGGTTCCATTAATGATTTAGTTAAAGAAATGACTATGAACACATCTTCAGATAAGAATGATATTGTGATTCCAGCAAAATATCGAACTGATGGACCTGATGAAAAGATTCTTGATGAAGTGAATGCTCTATGTGAGCAAGCAAATCAAGGTCGTTTTATTGCTGGTGCTGTTTTTCGCGCACTCCATCAAACTCAATGGACATTCGAAAGAACATTGAAAGGTAAACCTTCTGATGGTTCTGCTTCTGGTCAAGCTCAATTCTACTTTTCTAAACAAAAAGAACTGCTTTATAAAGAACAAGGAAACTTAAATTTATCATCACAAACACCATTGGATGTAACACAAAAATATATTTATGCCTATGATGCAGATAATGATCTTCTTAGTGTTTATTTTGTTGATAATAACAATGAACGTGGCTCACTATTTCATACGATTTCTTTTCAATCAAAACATTCATCGGACAATGGATGGGTTGCTAATGGTCAACATTTGTGTAGTCAAGATCATTATTCGGCTTCCTATTTATTTGTCTTTAATGGAATAAATTTATCTCGATTTGAAATTGAATATATTGTGGAAGGTCCAGCTAAAGATTATACATCGAAAACTATTTTCCAACCACTTAAAAGTAATGAAAGTTTTTAGAAATGTTTATTTCAAGATTATCAAACGATGCGAACGGATTTATATTCGAAGCACAATTTAAAAGAAATAAAACTTAATTAAAAATTTCTGTATCGAATAGTTTTCCAGACGAATAAACATATTTTAAACAAATCATGAAAATAAAATTAGTTATAGTTTTCTTCTAATAATCTACTATTTCTTCAATTTATGATCATTTCAACTTCGTCTAGAAAAAGCAATTAATCTGTGTAAAATTGTTATCCAAAATCAATTATTCCAAATAAAGACATGTTCGAGGAAATATTTTTCAAAACTTTTCTTCAATTTCTCGTCGCCAGTCTGACTTTCTCTACGCATACATTGTACAACTTCCAGTTAAATTCATCAAACTTGACGTCGCAATTATATTTTTTTGTAAATTTAAATTCTTTTTCAAATTTTTATTTTCGCTTTTTAAAAAGACACATACGTACAGGCATGAGTAGAAATTTCGAGTTCTATCCTTTGAAAATAAATTGGCGCATGTGATTCATCAGCTGAAAGATAAAAATGAGAGAATTTATCATTGAATAATACTCTTAAAACTATTCTAATTAAAATTGTAACTTCGATCAGACAAAACTAAGGGCATTCTTGAGGGTGTGGGTGTGAGGCCGAGGATGTATCAGTATAGAATAAGACCCACACCCTCATGCGTGCCTGTTCTTGTCTTAGAATTTATTCGATAGGTTTCCACGGCTGGAAAATGAGACATCATATGGAAAGCCTCTTTTTGATCTCAATCCCATTGATAGAATCATTAGAGCGGTCGATAATTCTACATTTTACTAGTCTATCGCTGATCTCTCTGGAGAAGTCAAATCAAGTGAAAATGTTCCTAGAATTAAATCAATACAGCTCAATAGAACATCAAGTGAGGGTTTTCGTTTGAAAACAAGTCTGCTAACAATAATAGCTGATGGAACAATAAGAAATAGTCTTCAAGAAGTGCAAAAAAAATTATATACACCAAATTATATTTTTCTCTTGTTTTCATGTGGAATGCTTCCAAACGAGCTAGTTCAAGTACTAAAACCCATGATTTAACAAGCGATACGTTCGCATGGCCTTCGTTCATGAAATAGTGCAAAATTTTCAACCATAAGATAAGAAGCAATCGATCCCATTAAGGAACCACATTGAACTTGAACACCAAACCAAAACATTCCATTGGGTGAATGTCTGCGTGCATAGTTTGCAATTACCAAACGAGGATAACCCAAGAATATATATGTAATAAACCATACGAATAAAATCAGAACGCTACCTTTAGTTGTATCAACCCATGGTGGACATGGACTTTTCAGTGCAACATACATTGAAAATGCAAATGTAATAGAACCCAATGTAATTAAAATGTAAACATAACGCTGACGTAAAACAGGTTTTATCATACCGAGTGCCCAAACGATTGTTAACATCCATGGTGAAATAATTGTTCCTAAATAAAAAATCTTATGCCCATAAGGCATTAGAGCATATGAAGAAATTGCAAGAAGAAATCCAAACACAACTGAACTTATATAAGAACATAATAATGATAAAAGAATATACGATGGAGTAGTTAAAGATTTTGGTTGACTATAAATTGTATCGATTATTTCTAATGATGTTTCCGATTCCGTATGATATGCATTTCGAGTGATGGTTGTCCATCGTAGAAGTACGAATGAAATCAACGAAATAGTTAAGATAAGAAATAAACATAGAAAATAGATTGATACAGAAAATCGCGGAGGTTGATAAATAGCTTCGGTTTTATTAGTTCCATTTATCGCTTCGATGCAATGAAGTCGACCATTACCTTGTGCTATTGTCAATAGACTCGGTAGAATAAATGAAAAACTTTCACCAAGAAAAATTGTATTTGTATATTCTTTTCGAAATCGATGAATATAATCAGTAAAATGAAATCGATGATGTACAATAAAGTAACGAAAGAGAAAAAGCAAGTATTAGTAATGCAGTACTACGTTTTTGATTAACCACGATTGTTGTATATGACCAAAAGAAAGTTAATAAAAGACACGAAAGCATGCCAATACCTATAACAACGTAATTAATTGGTACAGAATTAAATTCGTGTTTTCGATAAAAGAATTTAATAAGAACAAGTGTAAATGGCGCAATATTGCCAAGATTAGTAGTTAGAGCTAAGTTTGCACCTAATTTCCAACTTTCAGGTTGGGTTAAAATGATCTGTGGTAATTCTGCAAGCATTCCATTGATATCTGTTCAAGATGCAAGAAAAAAGAGTGTTAATAAAATATAAGTTATATATTGATCTAGATTCCATCGATGATTCATGTTGAGAAAATAGTTCTAGTATTAAAAAGATGTAGAATAGATAATTACAAACTGTTTTTCAGTTAAAACAATGGTATAAATACTTTTCTAACAACAAATGATTAGCTTTATCAATGTAAATGCCAGTATTTGTTCTTTGCGTGTGTAAAATCAAAATAAGAAAAAATAGAAGTCAATGGGCCCCAATTTAAATAGAGCTAGCATTGCTTTCGCAGATGACCTTTTCTTTTTATTATATAATGGATCAGAGAAAAGTTGTGTTTTAGTATGTTTTCTATATAGTACCCTCCTTAAATGTCATTAATTTATTTTATACGAAAAAGTGAACTGCGACTTGTTGAATTGATTGCAAGAATTTGACTTCATAAGTTCTTTATTATCGTTAAAATAGTTGTTCTGGCATGCAAGTGAATATCCCACTAGATGAAACAGGTCGATCAAATAGAGAATATTTGATTGAATATCTCATAGGGATAATGTATCGTATTACAAATGACATAGTTTAACAGTGAACTCCATAACCTTTTTTTTTCAATTGTGATCGACAATATCTCTAAATTATACAGATTAAATTGGATGAGTCTTTGATGTATTTTCACATTTTCTCGCAAAATTAGTGTACAAAACTTTCGAACCCGAGAGACATGTACGCATTGATTGTTAAGGGGCCGACATCAACGAAGTTCAGTAGTTTGCCAAAGAAGATTTTTATTTCGAAACCAAAAATCTGCCAACAATAAAAAATCAGATAATGAGAAGTAACGTAAACAATATTCATAAATCCTACTCATGGAATGATTAGAGATAACATTAATTAGACCGAAAAAAAACCTACATAGATCAGACTATAGCATCAAGAGAACAACGAAAAATATTTCGCTTAACAAATTATTTGTTCACAGGCTATTCGCTCACGAAATAAAGAAAACGCTTCAACTAAAAGATAAGATACAATAGATCCGACTAATGCGCCTGATTGCACGTGAACGCCAAACCAGAACATTCCATTCGATGAATATGTTCGTACATAATTTGCAATTACCAAACGAGGATAACCCAACAATACATAAGTAATAAGCCATACGAATAAAATCAGAACACTACCTTTAGTTGTATCAACCCATGGTGGACATGGACTTTTAAATGAAACAAACATAGTAAATGCAAATGTAAATGATCCAAGGATAATTAAAATGTAGACATAACGTTTCCGTAAAATAGGTTTTATAATACCAAGAAGCCAAACAAGTACAAGCATCCACGGTGAAAGAATTGTTCCTAAATAAAAAATCTTATGTCCATAAGGCATTAATACATATGTTGATATTGCAAGAATAAATCCAAACAGTACTGAACTTGTGTAAATACATCCTAACGAAAGAAGAAGATACGATGAAGTAGATAACGTTTTTTCTTGTTTATCGATTGTATCAATTGTTTCTAATGATGATTCTGGCACGATTTGATGTGCATTGCGAGCAATAGATGTCCATTGTAAAAGTACGAATGAAATAAATGAAATTGTTAGAAGAAGAAATAAACATAGAAAATAGATTGATACTGAAAATCGGGCAGGTTCATAAATAGCTTCAGTTGTCGTTGTTCCATTGATTGTTTGAATGCACCGAATTCGACCATTGCCTTGTGCTATTGCCAATAGACTCGGTAGAATAGATGTAAGACTTTCGCCAAGAAAAAGTGTATTAGTAAATTCTTTTCGAAATCGATGAATATAATCAGCAAATGAAATGGACGAAGTACAATCGAGTAGCGAAAGAAAAAAGGCAAGAGTTAACAAAGCCGTACTACGACTTACATTTACAATGATTGTTGTGTATGACCAAAAGAATATTAAGAGAAAACATGACAGCATACCAATAACAATAACAACATAATTAATCGGCACTGGGTTCAGTGTACGTTCACGATAAAATAATTTAACAAGAACAAGTACAAATGGCGCAATATTACCAAGATTAGTAGTTAAAGCTAAGTTTGCACCTAGTTTCCAACTTTCAGGTTGAGTTAGAATAATCTGTGGTAGTTCCGCATAGATTCCATTAATATCTGTCCATGATGAGAGAAAAACAAGTGTTAGTAAAATATAAGTTACATATTGATTGAGATTCCATCGGGGATGCATTGTCTGAAAATAGGTTTAAGAATAAAATAATATCGAAATTTACGCAAACTTAAGCAGACTATGTGTTATTTTGTTTTTCATCTGTATGGAAAATTATATGAAAGTGTGATTACGTTTATTTTATGAATAAGAATAATCTTAGAGCTCCGTTATTTATCATGAAATGAAGTAAGAAAAAAAATGCTTTGATTTCAATTTTTCTTAATGACGAATTAATGAATTAAACGGAAATTTATAGGTGTTTCTTGCATTCAGCCGGTGGATTTGAACCCTAAAAAATAAATTTATTTAAAAATTGGTACGTTTCGAATAGATTTGAAATCTTCTGTTTACTTTATAAGATTTGCATATAAGTTTAATTAAATCTTTCTCTGCTTCATGCTGCATTATTTCCGTATGTTTATCATTGACGGTTATCCAAGGTACATATTTATGTGGTGGTTGAAGACTATCTGTTTGAGTAGCATATATATGTTGCAATTGGTTGCCTAATTTACTCTTAGTGCATGCGTCAATTTTATTGAAGTCAATTTTCGATTGCTGTGCACACTGCATAGCAACAGTTGGCACATCACCTGCGGTCGATTCAGTACAATAAACAAATGGCTAATGAAAAAACAAAATTTTCTTATAAATTCGATTTTATTCTTTCATTGTTTCTTACCATATATTGATCAATAGTAGGATAATAATTAAGAACACAAGTCTAAAAAAAGAAGGAACTCTTATTTATCTGAGAAAAAATAGATCACTGCTTTTTCAGTACATGAATCAAATTTCCTAAACATTCATTGGGACCATGTTGACAAATAAATTGATAAAGATCCGTTTTGGGTTCATATGTTTCACGTGCATTTCCATAAGGTACGATCGTGATATTGACAATGTCGGAAATCGTTTGATATGCTTTCCAAAGTTCTGTTGTCATAAATTGTCGACAGTCGGGACAAAGTGTTTCATAATAAAGTGTAAAATTGACTTTGCCATTCTGATTCTGCTTTTTCCAAACAGAATTTTTACACTGTTCAGTTATCTGACAGAAAGAAAACATTGAAATAATTAACAGACAAGATCATTTTTTTGTGTTACATACACCACAAACTCGAGCAATTTTTTTATTTCGACACCATTTTGCCGACGATTTAGAACAATTGATTGTTAAACCATCGTTAATACAAAAAATTAAAATCGTTAAAAATATAAATGATGAATGCATGATAACAAGAATATACGAAATAAAACGACAAGACTACTGTCGATAGCATTTTATAAAACATTTTCTACGCAAAAACAAAACACCATTATCGTTATCTACTAAATTTTATAACCTATTCTAACATGACAAAGAGCACATACTGCGATAAAGAGTGAAAACAAAGTTGCTTGTTTTTTTCATTCGACATGATGAATGCATAGCTACGTGCTATTCGCTAAATAATCTTGTTAGTACTAGCTTGTTTTACTTTTGATAAATTGAATAGAAGAACATAGACATAGTTTATTCACCTTCACAACATGCTGGTATATATGAGGAGACAAAAATGAACATAGTCAGATTGGGAAAAAAGTGAAAGAGAAAAAAAATAGACGATCAAGTTTTATTTGCATTGAGCCGGAGGATTAGGCCCCTATAATGATAAAATAGATTTAATCTTTAAGAATCAACATTATTGTTTCTTTACTTTGTATGATTTACATATAAGTCCAATAAGATCTTTTTCAGCTTGTTTTTCCATATCATCGGTATGTTCACCGTTAATTGTTATCCAAGGTACATATTGGTGTGGTGGTTGAAGACTATCAGTTTGAACTGCATATTCATGTTGTAGTTGATTACCTAGTCGACTATGAGTACAGGCGGTGATTTGATCGTAGTCAATGGATGATTTTTGTGCGCATTGTGTCGCCACTGTTTCAGTATCACCGTCAGTTGATTCCATACAATAAATGAATGGCTAAATAGAGAAAAATAAAACATGAAATCTTGTTAGCTATTTAAAAACATCATTTTACTATATGTTGTTCACTTTTTGGATAGAAATTGAGAACGCAAGTCTAAAAGAGAAATGAGAAAAAAATGTGAGATTAGAAATTTTATTTTTTACATGAATTAAATTTCCATAGCATTCTTCGGCACCATGCTGACAATAGAATTGATAAAGTTTTGTTTCTGGTCGGTATAATTCACGAGCATTTCCATAGGGAACAAATGTTATATTGACAATATCAGGAATGGATTGATATGCATTCCAAACTTGTGTTGTAATAAATTGTCGACAATCGGGACAGAGTGTTTCATAATAAATTGATAAATGAACACGATTATCGTCCTCGTGAACTTTCCAAACGTATGTTTTACATTGCTCAATTACCTGAGAAGACGAAAATTTTCAAAAAATTAGTATAAATGAAATTTTCTACGTACATCACAGGCTTGAGCAATTTCGTTTGATTTACACCATTGTGACGGTGAATTTGGACAATCGATGGTTAGACCACCATTAACAAGTAGAAAAAGTATTGTCGAAACAATGAATGAGACGTACATAATAATAAAATACTATCTGAAAGCAAAAATATTTCAAAATGCTAATTATCAGGTGAAGTATTCTCAGTGGAAGTGAGTTGTTTCATATGATGCGATTTGATATTCATCTGTGGTCGAACGAATAACAAACCGTGCATATTAAAAACAAAGAGGGCGTTATAGTGCGTTTGATTTATTTATCGAAATCGATTTGATCGAAGGAAAAGTGCATTAAGATTTGGACTACATCATGAAAATATTCCTGTTAGTTTACCGTAAGTTTTCCTTCTTTTTCATGTGCCAGTTAGAAAGTCACTTTTCGAAATTATATTTAAAAAAATGAACATCAAGCTATCTAAATCATTATTCGTTACAAAAGTTTATACAGCAGACAACAACATGGTATCTTCCGGAGTCAAACTGGACTCCACTTATTGGATGAAGGATCGTATACTTCACCGAGTGGTTCACCATAACCACCAGCTACCAATATTTTACCCGACGATAATAACGAAGCCGTATGATAGACACGAGGTGACGACATACTAGCAACCACACTCCACTTCTTCGATGATGGGTCGTACAATTCACAGCTAGACAAATAATTACCATTATTCATACCACCTGTTATTAAAATTTTCCCTGATGATAGCAGAGTAGCAGTGTGTCCCGCGCGAGCAAATAGCATGTTGGTGGCTAACATCCACTTGTCTGAAGAAACAATGTAGAGTTCACTAGACGACAAAGACTTGGACCCATCGTTACCGCCAATAACTAGTATTTGTTGAGGTGATAGTACAGTGGCTGTATGTTGAAAACGTGCAGTTAACATATTTGCAACTCTAGTCGTTGCATTCGATGAAACTTTATACATTTCACAATCGGACAAAGCAGTCTTGTTATAACCGCCTACGAGTAGTACTTGTTGATTCGGTAACAAACTTGCAGTGTGTTGAAAGCGTTCTGATAGCATTGCAACTGTCTTAACCCAGTGCATTGATTTAGGATCGAACAGTTGGGCTGTAGATAAATATCCTAAGAAATAAGCACCACCTGTGACTAATACCTTTCCGGACGGCATTAAAGTTGCAGTGTGCCCCTTAAGTTGGTCGTTTAGGCCATCGGATTTCACCCATGTATTCGAATGAGGATCAAAGATTTCACAAACTGTTGCGGTAATTTCGAATTGATCAGCGCCACCTACTACTAATACATTTCCCGATAATAGTAACGTTGCAGTGTGTTGATATCGTTGTGTTGACATATTTGCGACTGGAGTCCACATATTCAGTGAAGCATTATATATTTGACAACTCGAAAAACTGTTAAAGGCATTTGAACCACCTGCTATCAATACATCACCAGATAATAGTACTGTGGCTGTGTTTTGAAAACGTTCTGAACTTGTCTTATCTACTGGAGTCCAAGTATCAGATAAATAATCATACAGTTCACCAACCGGCAGAGTATTTCCACCAGTTGCTAATACTTTTCCAGATGACAACAACGTAGCTCCATGTTGAATACGTGGCAATGACATATTGGATGCTGGAGTCCACATCTTTGATAGAGGGTCGTATATTTCACTAGTTGAGAAATCATCATGATTATCTCCACCTGTGACTAGAACATGCCCAGATGATAATACAGTAGCAGTATGGCCATGTCGTGGAAACGACATATTCATGATTGGTGTCCAAATATTCGATGAAGGATCATACATTTCACAATCTGCCATATAATATCCATTATTAATGCCACCTGTAACTAGGAGTTCACCGGAAGGTAACGATGTCAACGTATGTTGTGCACGAGCTTTAGACATACTAGCAACTAGAGTCCACGCGTCGGATTTAGAATCATACACCTCGCAACTCGATAGATATGTACTACCATCAAAACCACCTGTAACTAATGTTTTTTCAGATGATAGCATTATAACCGTGTGTTGAGAACGTGGTGTAGACATACTGGCGGTTGAACTCCAAGTGTTCGATAAGAAATTGTATATTTCACAATTCGAAAGATATTTACGATTTAAATCTTCATCATAACCACCTATTACTAATACATGTCCAGATGATAGTAGAGTGGCAGTGTGTTCACAACGCGCTACATGCATATCTTCAACTGCAGTCCATATGGTGGACATAGTATTATATACTTCACATCGTTTGAGAGAGCCAATCGAACTATATCCACCTGCCACCAAAACATTTTCATTCGATAGTAAAGTTGCTGTATGCAGAGAACGTGGTACTATCATATCTGTTGTTGGTATCCATGTATTTGTTGGAGTATTGTATATTGCACAACTCGACAATTGATCCCAACCGTTAAAACCTCCTGTTACTAATACTTTGTCAGATGATAGCAATGTTGCTGTGTTTTGTAAAACAAATGTTGGGAATTTGGTCACCGGAGTCCATGTATTCGATGTAGAATCGTATGCTTCACTAAACGGAGCGCTAATACCACCTGCAACTAATATTTTACCCGATGGCAATAGAGCTGCTATATGTTGAAATCGTGGAGTTGACATGTTGCGAACTGAAGTCCATGTATTTAATGCAGGATCATAGATTTCACAGGTAGACAATCCGTCTAGTATACTTTGACCGGCTACACCGCCTGTTACGAGAATTTTTCCTGATGGCAATAATGTGGCAGTATGTCCAGCACGTTGAGTTGTCATATTAGCAACTGATGTCCATTTATTTGATTGAGGGTCATAGACTTCACAACTCTGCCAGTAGTTTTTGCTACCATCGAATCCTCCCACTATAAATAATCTACCGTCAGATAATAAAGTTGTTGTGTGAAGAAAACGTCCCGTTGACATCGACGCTATTGAAGTCCAAATATTGGATATAGGTTCATACTTTTCACAAGCTGAACTATTAGGATAATTACCACCGATAACTAGTACTTGTCCTGATGATAATAAAGTGGCAGAATGAAACATACGTGGCAACATCATATTAGCGACTAACGTCCACGTATTGGATGAAGCATCATACGTTTCACAACTTGATAATAGACTTCCGTTGTGCCCACCAATGATCATAACTTTCTCGGATTTCAATAGAACCGCTGCGTGTCGAGAACGTTTTGATGACATATCCGGAACGATTTTCCATGTGTTGCGTGAAGAATCATACAATTCACATGAAGAATATATATTACGGTCAGTTGTTTGACCACCCGTAATTAACAAATGTCCAGATGATAATAAAGTAGCAGTATGTTCATGACGTGGTATTGACAGACTTGGCAGCACTATCCATTTATCGGACGAAGAAATATATGCTTCAAAAGTCGAATAAGAATGTACAATACTTGTACCACCTATGATTAAGAGTGTGCCGGAAGGTAACAACGTTCCAGTAAGTCGAATCAATAAAAATGGCACTACTTCAATCGAGTTCGAAGTCGTTTGTGTTAGTATCGATGATTTGATACTGTTTTGTGTAGCTTAAACAATGGAAAGAATATACTTTCTCTCTGTATTTTTAATAGGTTTTATAATTTTTGCATATAGAAATCACCTTATATTTCAAAATTTTAAACTGAATGCTAAATCAAGGAATAGGTCTGAATGAATGGTGTATTTTTGTTTTTGAAATACATTATTTTCCTCTTTGAATATTTCTAATTGAATAGTGATGCGAGTGTGACCTACTTACAGTTACACTGCTTAGCGATAGATCCAATGAAATGATTTCCACAATCATTCATTGTAATTGATGCTATCAATTTTCCGTGGTAGCCACCACAATAGGGTAACGTAGAAGCCCATCTATTAAATTTGACTAAGCAAATTGAAGAACAACTACTCATATAATCACAAGAACATCCTGTTGACCCTGATTTCGTACATTTCGAAGCTATTCCAAAATTTTGAACCGTAGCACCTGTATCGTAATTCCGTGCAGAACAGTAACATATACCATTACTTAAAACGGTGAATTGAATAGAAAACAGTTCTCAATATAAATTAAATCCTACTTAGTTGAATTTCGAAATTTCATATCATTTCCGTCGTCCTTTATACGACGATGCAAAGCCCACGAATCGCTACACCCAGTTACGAATAGGAGACAAACGAGCAAGTATTTCATGATTTAAACGATTGAAATGAGTTATCTTCCACGCGTTTTTCTTTTGTTGAAAGCCGACATATTTACATAGTAGAGCGACACTGTCACTATCTTGTTCTGCATTATCAATGTGTCGATTACAAACTTGAAATAAATTCGCAAATGGGACAAGTTTTTCGTTAATTTAATCTTTTCTCGCTGAATATAGGTCACTTGTTGTGCGTGACGTATTCAAATTTCAAGAACATCATCTAGTCACAAATATATAGTATACACGGTTTTTATTTTCATTGTCTTGTTTTACATAATATCTGCAGCAAGCTCTAGTTAGGCCATTGTTAACAAATTTAAAAAAAAATATCTGAAAACAAAAACAATTGAAAATAAACATTGGATAATAAAAAAAAGAATGCATAACAGAGGTAGCTAATCTAGACAATATGGAAAAACGTTCACGCTTTTCGTTTCATAGTCTCTAAATTAAGATATTCAACTTCAACTCTAGCATCATAAATCACATCACTAATGCCAATACCACGATATGAATTTCCAACAAGAGTCAACGGCAAATTATTACGTCGAACAAGTGTATTAATATCATCAAGGACATCTTCATGGCCAACATAATAATTCTAAAAATAGAAGACGAAAAAATATTTTCCCGCATACTTATAGATGCATCCGATTAAAAGGAGCATTCACTACTTTTACGCAATTAAGGGATCACGAACACGTGCCTCAGGCAATTTTCTATTACTTTAAGAATATCACTTTTTCGTTTCGTCTCTACTTCAAACTAATTAAGAGAAATTCAATTCACATACGGGTATTGCTTTATTGAGTCTTGCTATAGAGTAAAATAATGGTTTTTGATCCAAATTCATTTGTTTTTTTAATTCAGTCGAAACAATATGCATTAATTGTTCATCTGAACATTGTCCTAATCTCAATTGATCAAACCATGCTCCACCCATCATCACAGTTAATTGTGATCCACGTTTTTGTTTATCAGTCTGATGTCGCACACATGAATCAAATAAAACTCCAAGTAAATGTGAATTTTCGCGTGACGGAATTAAATAGCCGAATGCCGCTTTTGGAAATATATCTTCTCTTTCATAAAGTAAATTAATAACAATCATATTAACAAATGGTATTTGATTTAATCTTGAACGTAAAATTTCATCACGTTTACTGTCAAGATAATTTGCTAATTCAAATGCTGGCAGAGCACTTATTAAATGATCAATATGATATTTTTCATTTGATTGTGTTGAAATTTCAATTTGAGTATTTTCTTGAAATTGAATTTCTTTTATTGTTTGATTCACTTTTAATTCAACATTCGGTAGCGATTGAAGATGATTGACTAATGTTTTCACGAGTATTTCCATTCCATCGTTAAAATAATAAATTGCATATTTATTTAAAAGTGTTGAATAATCTTTTAAATTTAAATCATCAAAAAGAAAATGTACTGGATCTTCTTTTTGTTTATCGTTTCTTGTTTTTAATAAACCATGAAAAATAGAACCATAACGTTGTTCGAGATTGAAAATCTTCTTTAATACACTTCGTGCACTTAAATTTGAAACATTACCAGCGTAAATACCTTTAAAAAGTGGATCAAGTAAATACTCGACTATATCTTCAGCTAAAACATGACCTAATGAATAGATAAAGAATTTTTAGTTTAAAAATCAAATTTTTTCTTCTATTTCTTAGCTACCGAAACGGCGATAAATAAATGATTTAATAGTTTCATCTTGAACTGGAATTCGACCTTTTTCAGAAAAATATTCATAAAGAGCATAAAAAACTGGCGGATAGCGCAATGGTTTTCCACCGAATACTAATGATAAATCATTGAGATTGATTAATTTTTTATTATGATAAATAAGTCGATTTTTATATACGGCAGAAGTTTTCTCAATAGGACAAAATTGACTATTGAATATATTAAGTTGTTCAAGTAATTTTAATGTATTAATTGCTGAATGACTACTCAATGATGCAACGCCACTATGCAAACGTATTGTTCGTGCACCAAGTTCAAATACATGTGAATCATATTTTGGTTCAAGTTGATTCGATTGTATCCAACCGCCGAAACGCGATGATCGTTCAAGTAATAGAATACGTAAATGAGGAATTTTAGAACGTGCTACTTTTTGTGACAGATAGTAAGCTGACGTAAGACCAGCTATACCACCACCGACAATACCTATTGTCGGAATTTTTTGCATTCTAGAAATACTAAACGTACAACATTAAAAAGAGAACCACTATATTATATTATGTGCTAGCAATCAGTGGAACAAAGAACCAATCGGACATATATAAAAAAACAAAGAGGGCGTTATAGTGCGTTTGATTAATTTATTAAAATCTTGGCTCATGATTTGGTACACAATAAAACCTTATGGCAGCTTTTCACGCACAAGCGCCACAAAGAAATAACTGCATTGGTATTATTTTTTATAGTTGTGTTGTTTCAATGCTAATCTACCTAGTAGTACACTCTATAAATTTTAGCTCTCGAATAATCACGAGGTGAAAAAAAATTTGTCTTTTTAATGCTTGTATATCATTTGCATAAATTGTATTCAAATTAACTATGCATGAATGATTGATAATTACTATTTACAGGTGACAGCGAACAGCACGGAGAAATAACTTTTTCTCAGTAATTTTGTTTATTTATATTTTATTTTATAGATCTCTCGTGTTCTTTTTGCTTCTGATAGATTAGTCCAAATTTTCTATTTTTCAACAGTTCTAAAGTAGATTTCTGTCTGTGTTTAAATTATAAAGTGTACAGCGGCTGAAAAGTTCAGTCATTTTCTTTGTTGTAGAAAAAGATTAAGAATAAAAAGTGATAATTTTCTGTTTCAAGAGAGAAGCATAATGACTCTCGTTCTATTATTTGTGAGTTTTACTTGAATACCACTGCACACGCTCCTTCTAGTATTGCTCGAAGTACTGGCATACATAATCGTGTCTTTTGGTCAATTGCGTTCGTTGGGTTTACTGGGATTACGATTTATTTTATTACTAAGAACATTTATGACCCATATCAGCAACGGAAACATATCAGTTGAATTCATGTTTTATCCCCTTTCCTCCATGTTGTACCAATGTAATTTCAGTAATGAACCATGTTCAGCGACGGATTTTATTCCATTTACGTCATCGATCTATGGAGTCTGTTATACGTTCAATATCAAGTTGAAAAATACTAGTGCGAAGCCGCTTCTCACTGCCAATAAGTACGGTGGAGATGGAAAAATCTCGTTGAATCTCTTCGTGCATACTCATCAATATATACCATACTTTAAAAACGGTGAGTAGAATCATGTTTTCATCAAATCGAAAGGTTTTTCTTCGCTTAGACTTTGGCGCCGTCGCTTTAATACATGACAATACTGAACTGCCACTAATCGAAACTAGCGGCATAGAATTAGCACCAGGAAGAAAACGTAAACTAGGATATCGAAAAAAGGCAGTATATTTTTTTATCTCCACCCTACGCAACGTGTACTGAAACGATTTCTCCCATGATGCAAGCCATGTTAGATAATTAGAACGGTGCTGATTATCAATATTCTGAAAACGTCTGCTATCTACTTTGTAGTCAAGTCTGTGCGTAAACCTGTTCCATGAGATACGACCAAGACAGTGACTCATATGTTTCCTTACATTTATAGATACGAACAGTGTGGTTGCGCCAATCTTTATCTTTAGAGTGACCGTGCAATTGTGGTACCAGGTACAGAAAAAATGATAGTTGCACCAGTTTGCGAATCCACAGATCAATGCTATAAGAAAGCAATTGAAGATCTATTGCTTTCATCCTGGCTGATGAATAAGTATTGTTCTTATTGTTCACCTCAGTGTTCAAAAGCCACTTTTATTACACAAAAATCAGGATTATCAACGCCAGCAGAATGACAAATGGATAGCATCAAAGCATTTGTGAAAAATTCAACGATCCCTTCACCCACGAACTGGTCGACCACTTGGCGTGAGCATAGTACGTGAATTGAATATGGTCGAAAATGTTACACAATTGACCACTCTTAGTTTCGTAGATGTACTTTCCAATGTTGGTGGTCAAACCGGTCTATGGATTAGCATTAGTTTTCTCTCTATCATGGAATCAATAGAGATGTTATATCGACTGAGTGCGTGGGTGTTAGAAGCTAACATCATTCTGTATTGTGTTTGAGAAATACTACGAGTATAATCTCAAGGGTTTATAAGTATAGAAGGTAAGAGAATAAACTTTAAGTATTACACATTCAGTTTTCAAATATTGGCCTTGAACATATTTGCTCAATTGCATTGCAAGTCTTCCATGGTATTTGTTCTAGTTATTTGTGTGCATGTCGATATTCGTTCGAAAGTTTTGATCCATCATAGCAAGATTGATAATATAAAAGCGCCAGTTTCAAGTTTGATTCGGCGATTTTTTCAACTTTAAATATTTTAAGGAAATTTCTGAATTTTTGTAGCTCAAATTCTGGTGTCACTTCTATAATTGTTGTTGTAACGTTTCGCTTGACACTCATTCATAAGTTCTCGAGTTCTACATCGATTTTGATTACTAAAACTGGTCTGTTACATTTCTAATAGAATAGTCTTTCAAAAAGAAATCTTTTCATAAATAGATAAATTTGCAAAGCTTGTTTTCTTTTACGATATCCTATTAAAACTTTTGATTAATGTTTTTATTCTTCAAAGCATTTCTGAACATTAAAAAAAGGTTAGATTTTCGCAATATTTCTCAAGTATTCAATTCATCTCAAAAGACACTTCGAAATTTTCAAAAGCTAATAACTCTATTGTTTGACACGTATTATTATTTATAAATTCTTTATCAACGTACTAAACCATTTGCGGAATTTCGTTAAAAAAACGAAATAAATACTTGAGGACTGCTACTTCTTTTTGGATTGTTTATTTACTCGGTTGAATTGGGTCCGACTGATACATTTTGCATTAGTACTTGCATAGGTGACTGTGCAGTTAACAGTTTTACTTCAATGTCTGAAATTAATGGTTGATCGATTAAGGAAGAAGCTATTTAATTCTTATAACAGATGATAATTATGTTGTGTAAAACATAAAAAGCTATTGAAAGAGAAAACAAAGATTGACTATTCAACTAATTGATTAATCTTTTATTACTGTTGATAATTACTTAAGAATACTATGTTTTTAATTTTTCGAGCGATGTTTCTTGTCACTGGCAACATCGGTTAATAATTTTCACAGTTATATGTAGATTCCGAGAAATCCTATCGATGGTTTCGTTGATCGCGGAATTTACTCATTTGCCTTCTCTTTGCTTTTATTCTCGACATCAAGTGTGCATCATTAAATCATGTATAATAACGAAAACAATCTTCTTAACTATGATACAAATAATCATTACATTTAAAAAAGAAATACTGATGAAAGAAAATAATATTTCTCTTTTTTGTTTAGCGTTCTATGTATAATCTATATTGTGAATTGAATAATTTTAATTCAAATAGCATCTAAATTAATTATTAGAAAAACAACTCTCTCATTCGAATGGTCTTGAATTTCGTATGTTAGCTGATAACCTCTTCAGAGTTGTATTATGCAGCCTCAAATCTAGAGAGTGCCTCTTCTATGCATATTAATACCCACACTGCGAAAATTTAATTATTTAGAAGGTCGACATTCTCAAATGAAAAAACATCTAAATTCTCTACATTCAAACGTCGTCATCACCATTGACTTACTACAAAGGGAGCAAGTGTTAGCATCGATTGCAAGAATACGAGATGGCATGAACGCTCCAACTCCAAAAGAGAAAATTTCAACATTCATAAAGAAGTTAAACAAATATTTCTCATTTCTTTTCATCTAAGCAATTAACGACAAGTAAATCTTCAGCAAAAAAAATTTAACTTTTTCACTAGAAAAAACAATTACGTCGTACACACGCTTTCATTCAGTTATGCACGTCATTGTCGACTTCAATTCTATAAAAGATTGAAAAGCGAAATTTTATTTCGGAATAGATTGAAAATTTTCCAAGATATAACAAAATCAGAACATTGAATATAATATTTAAAAGAAAAACTATGTTTGATATTTTTATTGAATGGAGTTCTATTTTTCTTTTTTCTTAACGAAGAGAAAATAGCTAAAGAGCTTTGTGATATTGAGTATTCATCTAGCGAGTATTTTAATTTTTCTTTCAGCCGATGTTACAATAAAGGCAGATATGTAAGTTAAACAAATGATCACAATGTAACATAGTCATTTTTGCTTAGTTAGATGCACATGAAATTCGATGTAATTGAGCAATATTAATCAAAAACTAGGCACTAGCAGAAATACGTTTATTTCGCATGTTGCAAATGATTCACGTGATTGTTAATAATACAATTCGCTTTAATCTTTTTCTTATGAAGAAAATAAAGATAAACAAAAGTCGCTCTGCCAGTGAAGATACAAGAAAGATATCAGTGCTCGCTAAAATTTAAGGAAAGAAAAATAAACTCACTTTATACAAACAATCAGACGTTACATTTTCGTTGAAATATGATCGATAGAATATTTTTATCGTAAGTAATAATCTGCTTCATTTGGTTCGTTTTTTCCTCATACTGTTTTTAAGAAAAATTCTCTAGAACAATACTCTCACATAAAAGTCAGTTTTGATTATTGTCGCAATAAATTATATAAAAACATAATCTGAATGGAAGAATGCGTACAAGACGTGCTATTTCGTTTATCAAAAATTCTTTTCTTTTTCAGACATCGTATAGGGATGTAAAGATTCTTTTCTTTTCTTCTTTTCGCTACTTTTTGACCATTTTCGGATGATAGATAAGGAGATATGCACTTTTTTTTTCTTCGTCCGTGCCATTATCATATGATTAGTATCAAAAATAAAATCTACATATCGCTACAGAACGTTTGGCGAAAGAAATAACTTACACCGATACTCATAATATATTGTTCTATTGTTTTTCATTACGCTTTTAGATAATATTCTACACTGAATTTAATCTGTGAATCAAGAACGAAATGAACAGTCGTCAAATAATATTCGATATTACTAGTTATAGACCTTTGTATGGTCCACGTGAAATTCCATTCACCAGAATAGCACATAGTACACACCTAAAAGACAAGTTAATAAAAATGCTACGCACAGTATCCGATAATGGACCCGGAATACATTTTAAGGGAAAAAAACATGATGACTATGGTAGATTACCGGTTCTAAGTTGGTGGGGCATTATACCTGATAAAGATTCAATGCTTGGACATCCAGTGGCTCATTTTAATTCAAATCGTTCAAATACTTTTAAACGCACCAATCGTTATGGTCCAATCTGTTTTTCTATACCATTAAAAAATGTACCAGGTGAATTCTATTGTGGTGGCACTCGTACATTTACACATGAATATGCTCATACAACCATTATTAACATAAACAAGGCATGTATTCCAGAAATATATCCGAAAAGTAAATTCCGACGTGATTCAGAAGTAGATGATCGAAATACAGCACTTTATTCTATTATTCCTAAAAAATTAATTAAAACCTATGGCAACAATCATTATTTATGGCGATGTTATCGTTGGGGTAATAGTGAAGATCCGAAAGAAATCAATTATCAATGGGATCATCCAGAGTTTGCAATTGTTGCTGGCAAAGACGGTTTTGATTTTACTGCTGCTCAAGGTTTACGAATACATTTTGTTGACCATAAGAAAGCACTTTGTGTGAAAAGTAAATCTCCATATGATGAAATTTGTGATATGTGTTGGACGGCAAAAGAAGCTTGCACAGAATTTGTACACATTATACATGAAAATGGTATGATATTTGAAAATTTTCAGCCGTTTTTTGAACAAGAAATCTGGAATAAATTGGTTATGGTTAAGGATAAACTTTATAAATCACTTCCTGATTTTGATGAAATTGTTATGGATGGCACCGAATAGCATTTTTTTAATCTTTTGTTCTTTAAAAAAACATTTTTTCATTGTATTTGTTTTCAGTTGAAAATTTTATCCATTTCTTGATGTGCTTAATTTGTTTTTAATTGAATAATCGAGAATTCCTTTTATTTAATAAAGAATATAGAAAAATATCGATCTTCTTTTTGAATTATTAGCGAGAATTCGATTATGTTTGCGAAATGATAATTACTCTGCAGCTAGAGTCTTGTCTGAACAAGAGAGTATTTACAGGTAAAAGAAGAGCTTGCTATCCGTTTCTTTAATTTCCAATAATGTATATTCATGATGTTGACACGTACATAGATACATAAAAGAAAAGAAGAAAGAGAGAGATCAAAAACAAAATGTCAATTATGAATTAACATTGATATACTGGTGTTGTCCAATGTAAATGTAATTCCTGACTTTTCCGTATTTTTTTAATATTTAAAATCTTTATTGTATGAAAACTTTTTTATGATTACTCTCTCTTTGTTTCAATGTTCTCTTTCATACAAAATTTTGATTTTGCTGTGTCTCCGTACAAATAAACTATTTAGAATTCATTGTTTCTCTTTTTCTCGATTGTAATTTATCTTATTTATTATTTAGAATTTTTTTAGAGATCTCCCGTTTCCATGGTGTGGGAGTGAGCTATGTGTTTTCTCTCATCACACTCAAAATAATTATTTAAATTTGAGTACTGAAATCATATTTTTTTTAAAATTCAGCAATATCTCTTGTTCTGTCACATGACATGTTTAATGTGTATGTCTTATAGGATAAAGAGTCATATTTAACAAACACACGTATACATAATCTTGCATTCAAAATAATTAACAATAACATATAATTCGTCGCCTTTCAATTATACAATGAAATTAACTCTTCCTATTGTATTTTTTAAGATATCTTTCCAGAGCAGCTGTGAGATATACTAATATGAAAATTTTCTTTGCAACAAAAATTATAATGAAAATCGCTGTATCGAATACTAATTACATGTATGTTCGTCGAATCGATGTTCAATAATAATTCATGGAGAAGTCTGAATGTATATAGTTCCTGGTAAATATACATGAGTGAAAACAGATGACGTATAACTTCAGAACTATCACGAATATTTCTATTATTACTGAAAAGCACAACGGGTTTGAATTCGTTTCATCCACGTGAGTTCATCGAATAGACAACGGTGTTTGTATGTGTGAATGAGTGATTTCTCATATCGCGAAAACCGATCGAAAATCACCGGTTAACCGCGATTGCGTAAGCTATTATAGTAACTTTACAGCGTAAAATGCGACGTAGTGCGGGTGTCGGCGTGATGAAAAGATCAACATCCACGTTCGCATCCATACCCACCCTTTTTCATAATTTCATTGTCATAAAACTCTAAATTTTTATTTATGAGTCGACTACTCTACGAGTTAATCCATGAACATAAACATAAGTTGCGATGAAATATATATGTACGTATCTATCAGCTTATAAGATCACATGTGTTTAGGAAGGTCATTATAATTTTGTTTTTTCTCTTTCTTTTGTTTTAATGTTTTTTTATTATTAATTATTTTCTGAATTTTTTTTTTATAATTAATTATTTATATTTTTAAGACGTTTCGGAGATATCTTTCTCCTTCTTCAGTTTTATTTTATTTGGTGTTATGTTTGTTTTTACTATTTACAATACGTATCTGACTATTATTTTTCTTTTTCTTTTCTTTTTCTTTAATAGTGGAACGGAACGTCAAAACATATAAGTTTTACCGGCCAGTATTACCGTCTTGTCATTCCGTTCCACTGTTAAAGAAAAAGAAAAGGAAAAGAAAAATAATAGTCAAATACGTATTATAAATAGTAAAAACAAACATAACACCAAATAAAATAAAACTGAAGAAGGAGAACGATATCTCCGAAACGTCTTAAAAATATAAATAATTAATTATTAAAAAAAAATCAGAAAATAATTAATAATAAAAAAACATTAAAACAAAAGGAAGAGAAAAAACAAAATTATAAAAAAAAGCTTATAAGATCATATACCTGTCTACTTGTTTACCTACATAACTAAACATCTGCTTATCGTTCGCATTATTATCAATGAACGACCTATATTAAATAATAGCTGACAAATTCGCTTGAAAATATACAATTCGAAAAGCCTCGCGTTTATGTATTAATATTGCATTTAATATAAAAGATTTCTTTTCATTCTCACTGTTGTCCTTATTTCCTTCTTACTTTACTCAAATAACAAAACAACAATAAAAATAATAAAAATCAAAAATTACATTTAAAAATAGTTTTCTTTTTTCTTGCTCAATCTACAATTATTCTATTTAATAATATCATGTTCATTATTGCACACGCCGTCTAAGTTCTTATCATCTATTTTCAATAGATTGTATGGCTAGTTGTTCATTCCTTTTGGCACAAACAAAATAATGAAACTGAAAAGTACAGCATATTTTTCTCTCTTCCTAAAAAGAACAGCAACAAAGCCAACAACTGAAATCAGCTAACGTAGATCAGACGGTAACGCAGAACAACAGTCAATCAAGGTAAAATGCTGACAAATGTAAAAAGAAGTAAAAAATAAACAAACAAAAAATCTAAAGATGAAACTATAAGAAACGAAAATAAAAATTCAGAATGTCATTTCTTCAGACTACTGTAACATTCATTCTAACTGGACTCCGATATATTTTAAGTGTGAGCATGAAAAAACTGCATTTTGCTCCTAGAAAAATGTAAAAAATGCGAACAATCAACAGCTATGCAGCATTGAAAAAGAACTATTTAAATAGCATTTCATCAGTTCTCCTTTCCTATCGTTTACACAAGCAAAACCATTCAAAAAAAATGAGCACGCCAATGAAAAAGACTAATACAACAGCAGCTTCCGAAAAATCCTTTGTAAGTACAAAAACTGTATCAAATGATCCTATACGATCAAAACGTTGCATGATTCAAAATTATCTCGTAATTTGGGCCGATGCTAACATCGACCCGAGTAACGACGATTGCCAAAAGGCATTAACGCAACTTCAGAAGGTGGTTAGTCAATTAAACTTTTTCACTACACTGGCAGAATGCATCGAGTTTCTGAATCGGCTCGACAAGGAAAAGGTTTTCCTTATATTATCCGGATCTTTCGGACAGACATTAGTACCAGATATTCACAATATGTCACAAGTAGATGTTATATACATCTTTTGTGGTAATGAGACACGCCATAAAAAGTGGGCCAAACAATGGTACAAAATTCAAGGTATTTTCACATCGATCGGGCCAATTTGCAAAGCACTGGCGAAGGCTGCCTATCAATGTGATAATGAGAATATTTCAATGAGCTTTGTATCGAAACAAGCAATTGAAATAGTTGATGGTGATTCGGAAAAAGGAAATCTGAACCAGTTAGAACCATCATACATGTACTCGGTGATATTCAAGGAAATCATCCTTAAAATGGAAGATGATAATGCAAAATCTTTAAAAGAGTTATCAAAATATTGCCTCGAACAAAAGGTCGAAAAAGATGAAATTGATTATTTCGTGCATGAGTATGACAAGAAAACACCAATATATTGGTATTCATGTCAAATGTTTATTTATGGGATGCTTAATCGTGCCCTACGAACACTTGACATGGGCACTATGGCAAAATTAGGTTTCTTCATTCGGCACTTGCATCGTCAATTGGAACGACTACACGAAGAACAAGTTGGTCAATTTCAAAAACAATTTCTTGTTTACCGTGGACAAGGATTATCTCAAGAAGATTTCAACCACCTACGCGAGATACAAGATGGTCTCCTATCGTTTAACAATTTTTTATCAACTAGTAGTAGGCTATTTAATAATTTTGTTTCCTTTTTTATAATTATTTCTCCCTGTGGAACATAGTAAGCACGCATTATACTCAAGTATAGCACATAAATCCGTAATTATTATTTACTTTATTCAGATTAATCAGTACTAGTGCATTTGAATCGGATAAATCATCATCATCATCATCATCGGAATTAGCTTTCAGAATTTATGGTAAAGTGACACTGATCTACAGTACATATTTGTGATAGATTATTGAAGGATGCGATTAAAAAGATACCAAACTAGGTGAATTTTCAGTCATATTCTCAACATTATGTATTGATACTTGATTTAATTGAAATTGTATTTGACAAATAAAAACAAAGCGACACATCGCTACAAATAATATTGGTTAATGCATCTTTTATTGACGAGAAAAACGCAAGACTCTTGAAGAAGACCATAAATAATCGCTTTGAATCCACGACTTTTTTAAAGTGAAAATATAGAAAAAAATGAAACACTTGTTCTTTTGATTTGCTAAATTTTCAACTGAATAATAAAGATCATTTCTTTAATAGTCAATTTTGATGAAGTTCTGACTATCAATATGAGATACATTGCTTTTTTTAATCATTTTAGGATTGGCGGTAATCATAATTATTTAATTATCTCAATTGCTCATATAAGTGATATAAGACATACATTTGTATCCACTTCCCTTCTTTCTTTCTTCTTCTTCTTCTTCGTTTTCTATCTTATCCTCTCTACTGTTTCCTATTGTTTCTCTGTTCTCACGCATTCTCTACCTATCGTCCTCTATGCTACAGGCATTCTCTGCTATTCTCTCTCTAGTATCTGATGATTTTGGGATATTCTGTACCTTGTATTTCTTATTCTCCCTTGCCTCTCGCCTACACTTTCCCTATTGTTTCGTGTATTCAGCCTTTTCTCTTCTACTATGCCTTTGGTTCTGGGTTTTCTCTCGTGCCTGTATCGAAACAGTAAAAGACAATTCTTAACAAACTGTACCTTTTGTATCCTCCTGTCCTTATATATGATGTATTTGTTGAATGGAGCTAAAAGAACAAAGAGTGGCTCTGGGATTCGCAAACGATGTTCTGGGGAAAAGTCCCACAGTACTTGCTGTTCTATTTATTGTGACTATTCATCCCAGTAAAATTACGCGTACAACAACTCCATACGCGATGATCAATGATTACAGTGCTTTTCCGATAGAAGAAGAAATACTCTTTACAATGCATACAGTATTTCGGGTTCGAGATATTAAACAAACAACTACAAATGATCGACTTTGGGAAGTACAGCTTACACTTACTGACGATAGTGATCCACAATTGGCTAATCTAACTAATTGCATTAAGAAAGAAATCGATGGCACTGGGTGGCATTCAATGGCTACATTGATGTATAAAGTGGGTGACTTTACCAGAGCGGAGGAACTGTACAATGAATTACTGAGTAACAGTACGGACGACATAGATAAAGCGAATATCTATCATGGATTGGGTTTAGTGTATAAAAGCATGGGTAACTACTTGAAAACACTTGAATTTTACGAAAAAGCAATGAAAATAAGAGAAATAATTCTGCCTCCAAATCATAAGAGTTTAGCTATTTCTTACAATGATATCGCTGTAGTGTACGAAATCATGAGTCAGTACGAAAAAGCACTTGAATTTTACAAAAAATCAAACAAAATAGTGCAAGAAATTCTGCCCCCAAACGATCCCGATTTAGCTAGTTCGTACAACAATATCGCTTTACTGTATGGCAACATGGGTGACTACTCAAAAGCACTTGAATTTTACGAGAAAGCAGTCGAAATAGAGGAAATATCTCTACCTCCAAATCATCCAGATTTGGCTGGTACGTTTAACAATATCGGTCACACGCATAACAAAATGGGTAACTACTCAAAAGCACTTGAATTTTTCGGAAAATCAAATAAAATAGCACAACAAACTCTACCTGCAAATCATCCCAACTTGGCTACTTCGTATAACAATATCGCTATGCTGTATTACGACATGGGTCACTACTCAAAAGCACTTGAATTTTTCGAAAAGTCAAATAAAATAGCTCAACAAAGTCTACCTGCAAATGACACCCATTGGGCTATGTTGTATAACCGTATTGGTGAAACGCATAGCAAAATGGGTAACTACGTGAAAGCACTTGAATTTTTCGAAAAGTCAATCGAAATAGAGGAAATATCTCTACCTCCAAATCATCCAGGTTTGGCTATTTCATACGACAAAATCGCTGCAACATATTGTAGCATGGATAAGTATTCAAAAGCACTTGAATTTTATGAAAAATCAGTGAAAATGAAAGAAATAGCTCTGCCTCCAAATCATCCCAATTTGGCTGCTTCATACAACAATATCGGCTTAATGTGTAAAAGCATGAATAACTACTCGAAAGCACTTGAATTTTACGAAAAATCAATGAAGATTATCGAAACAACTATGCCTTCGAATCATCCTGACTTGGCTACATCATACAGCAATATTGGTGGAGTGTACTTTGCGAAGGGTGACCATAAAAAGGCAGCAGAATATCTTGATCAGGCCCTCACAATCCACAAAATGTCTCTACCTGCTTCTCATCCTATTATACAAAGGATGACGCAAAGTGTCAAACAACTGAAAGAGATGGGGTAACTTGCTTTTATTGCTGTTTTCTTTTTGGTAAAGAAATAAACTTGCCTGAGTTGTAACTCTCAGTTTACTGTTTGTGGCGCGCGTAGGACTCGGCAAAACCTGTGATCTGAGTGCTACATGCATCCACGGAGCGAATCCCGGCGACCTAGTGAGACAATGTAAACTTTAGTAAGGCATGCAAATACGGCGACAGTTACCTAAGGTGTTGATGTAACGGCCTCTACTAGTAGTGCACTGCTGTTACTGTAACATAGAAGAGAGAAATTGAAATGGACCTAATATTAAAAATCCACACTGACCGCCTTGTGTTAGAATCTTAAACTCAGTTGTAAGACTCAAAACTAAATTACTGAATAACTCAATTCAGTTTCATTTTTAGATAGTGCTTTCACACAGCTCCGCCCATATTTACATCGACTTTCTGCTGACATGATTTCACTACGCTAGCTTTATAGCTCGTGTCGAGTCGTGCAGAAAAACATGTTTGGTTTCCCTATGAAATCATGCGCTAAGTCCTCCAGAGCAAGCTCAAAATCCAGGTTTTTTCCCGAACGCTCTTTGAGTAAGCTGATTTCGTTCCCTATTCCATTCATTTCGAAATCTTAATCTCATCAATTTAAAGAACACAAAAAATTGTTCTTGTGTAGAAGTTTCCGATTCGTATCTGGAAAGGCCTAACATCCGCAATTTTAGCTAAATTCGGAGCCTCTTGAAAACCTATATGCGAACGTAGGAGTTCTCATGTATTTCAACCAAATTAAAGCCCAGCACTGCCAGTTTGGAAAACCTGAACCAGATTTTTAAAACCATTCCTCCATGGAAATAAATGGTTTCCGAAAACCAAGCATCTACGAAAATCCGACATTGGGTCTGCATTTTCTCGTAAATTACACGTCAAATTTTGTTTAAATTCTTTTTGCGAGTAGTCCTTAGTCAGTACTAGCTCCCCACTAAATATGAGCCTCCCATTTGAGAATTCTTCAACTTGTGATTATCAGATTTTCGGAAAAAAATCACCTTTTCATTCTAAAAGATTTCCCGTAGTGATTCAGAAATCAGCCATTGTAATCACGAAAACTAGGTAACTTTTGATGCTGAAAATAAATACACCAATATGTGTCTTCGTTTGGCAGGTGAGTCTTCTCAATAAAGATGCAGAGAATCATAGAATTTCGAAGATGAGCGCAGCAATGAAGGCCGATTATATTGAGCGGGACGCTCCATAAAAGAGCTTCAGCTAACAAGCTCTTCTCTCTTAGATTCGTTAGAAATTTGAGCATCGTACTTTCATTAAATGTTGCCTGCTAAGACTAGCTCCTAAAGGATAAATTTTCAGTTGGAAGGGTTTTTAAAATGTCACTTGAGCTGTTCTAAAAAGTGAGTTACAGTTGACTATTGGATTAATGAAAAGTAGGGATTTTTACAGCCCATGTACGATAATCATTTCTGTTAGGAACATCTGAAATCGAAGACTCTCAGAGATCAACGCTTTACGATAAGCAGGATTCAGATCAAGTTTGGTTATGAAGCTTTTCCATTAAGCATGTCGGGTCACGATTCGACTGTGAATATATTTTATCATAAACATGTTTAATCCTAAAAGAGGTTCAATCGGACGGTTTAGTGCAAGGCTAGATTCAAAATTATAGTGCCCCATCAGCGTTAGTTGTTGCACTGATCTTCGAAATTCTTTGATTCTCTACATCTTCCATTTTCAGACTTTTTTTCTAAAAATCTTTTTCAATGTTCCAATAGTAATAATAAACTCATTGAGTGACTCTATCATTTTACAAAACGAAAAGGACTTCTCCTATAAATGAAAGTAATTCAAAACATCGGGCTGGAACACTATTGAAACGTACGGCATAGACTGTCATCCTACCCTTGACTCAATCAAGTATTGGTCCTGTTACTCACATGACGAATACGATTACTCGAATGAATGATAGCTTACGAATAGAATTATCCCATACGGTAAACTCTACATTTATGCAGACAAATACAACACAATCGGAGCAACAAATATCATCGACAGTCCCTCATGTAGCGATAAATATGACTCTGGTTGGGTTGATATTTTGTAATGACAAGCTGGATAGAGGTGAAGTAGCTTACAGCCACTCTCGGCAATGATGTTTATTTGCTTCTTCACATATCCAGAGAGTAACAACGTCGTATATAGCACACGTATCAGAGTTGCAACCGGTAGGTTTTTTTCTAGACCGGTACCGGTACCGGTCTAAACCAGTCAGACCGGACCGAACCGACCGGTAGACCGGCATGAGTCATAGCTGTTTTTTTTTTGATCGCATATGAGTCACCATTGATTTTTTTTCATTTAATATGAGTCATATCTTACTCTGAATCGCTGTACCAATTATTTAAGACTTTTCCTTCATCACTAAGAACTACATTTTTGATAAATATTGATTTACTATAAACAATATATCTCAAAATTTTTCTTAGAAATCGTCATCCATGTCAGAAAAACTAGCTTGATATGCAAAAATAAACACTTTTATCATCTATTTTTGCAAAAAAATAAGTGAAAAAAGCGAAAATAATTTAAAAAAATCTAGACCGGGTCGGTCTGAAAAAAGTTGCTTGTACCGGCCGGTATACCTACCGGTAAGGAATCCTAGACCGGACCGGCCGTTTACCATTACCGGTTGCAACTCTGACACTTATATATAGGAGAGAGACATTAGAACAATGGAAAAAGAACAGAAGGAGCAGGAAGGAGAGTTATCAAAGCGTGCCATCATTATCGGCACACCTCAGACATCATTTTTGACTATGCCCCGAGTTAAACGAACACAAGCATCATTCTTGAGAACAGTCACAGGAACAGAACGTCGACTTTGTATATCGAATATATTTACTAAATCAACTGCTTTAGTAACCACTATCAGACCAATTTTAGTTACAAATCCAGAAAATGAGACTCAACAGGGCACTACACCATTATTTTTTTTTATAGTAACATCGCATCCATTAACACTCGAATAAGAATGTCATGTTCATCACTTAATACACAGGGGTCGATGTTATTACTTTTATGCTCTATTTCTTTGACCTGCTGTTTATTTTGATTATTTATGATTATCCCATGTTCTACTGTGTGCATATCCAAGTTCAAACATTAGATCTCATTTGTATTTTCGATCCTATGCTGACTTAATATGCATCTTTATATCTTCACAAGTAACTATTTCGAGCGTTTAATCAGAATCCAAGGAAAATTATTTGCAGTTTGCATTCAAGGGTGTTGGTGTGGATGTGTAGGTGAGTGAAGCGGGGCTCCAACCACACCGCGACATCCCCACACCCACGCTAACACCCTCAATTTTATCTTAAAACGTTATTAGTGATGAAAACAGAAAAGATCGTTAATGAATATTTAATGTTGACAGTGTCATAAGGAATAAATCGATTTGATTTTGAATACTAAACGTTCGGTTCGTCTACTTGCTTTTTGTTTATCTCCCACAATAGCAGATCACTTAGAAATTGACGATTAAGATTTACAAAAGGAGGCATTGAACATATGAAAACTTCATTAGCGAGATCGTATGTAACCAGTACCGGCGGTTGATCTTTATGCAGCCACCAATCAGTCAGAAACTGTTGTACTAACTGGTTCATATTGATGTGGCGATCGTAATATCGAATAGCAAATTGAAATTTTTTGAGACATTGGCATGAGCGAAATAATGCTTCGAGATCTTGTCCATAGAACTTTTGTTTACCAGCACGAATATACAATGTCAACTTTTCGAGAGATGATCGATAACACTCAATCAATCTTTGAATCGACCTAAGGCGGATGCCGAAGTTACCACGATTACCAATGAATAATTCAGTTAGTTTTGTAGGTGAAGTGATATGAGATGCAATAGTGGAATGACTTGAATCATCATCATTTGAATAAAGATTAAAAATTCTGAGAGAGGCCAAATTGGGTGTAATTGAACATAAACAGAGTAAACTTTCTTCATCCCAAATATCGATAGTTAAGCGTACGATTGTTAGATTAGGTTCCATATTTAAGAGCGTTCTTATCTAAAGAATTTGTTTTTATTTTTTAAATAGCAATTATATACAAGTTTCTTGTCACTTACTTGTTGATTGTTGTCAAGCTCTAGATTAGTTTCAGACGATGGCGTGCATTTTTGAAAAATGTTCAAACATGACATAATCGCGTGCATAACGGACGAATTTTGAACATTGAGTGTCGCTGCAAAATATATCGAATCAGTAAGTATAACTGAACGAAGATTTGACCACGAATATGTAGCTGGAAATGTATTTGGTACTAATTGTATATCAACATGCGCAGCTTGAACGGCATGAGCAATGTATGGCAAGTAATCATTAAGAATCAAAGAGTCTTCGTCAAATGAAACCCTAGCATGTGATATAAATTCGAATGCCAGTGATCGAAAACGTTGATTTAAATTGAAAAATGCTTGTAAATATTCGGATAAACTCAAATATGAAGCAATGTACAGCAGTATTTCGTTTGGTAGTGTTTCAAAACAACTATTAAACAGTAAAGAAAGACTTATTCGAATGATCAATACAAAATTAAGAGATTTATCTTTTGTTTTAACCTTTTAGTTTCTGGTATACAGTTGTTGTGGCTAACAAGTGTAGCAATATGAGTAGATGATTCCGCTTTGCAATGAAACAAAGATGAACACGGTTAGATATTTTATTTAGTACAATACCCGGATTCTGTTTAGTGTCTTTATTGAGTTGATTGATGGTCGAATCAGCCATGAAATGTATTATGTTAAGTCTGACGCTTTCACCCTATTGAAATCTTTCTGTTGAGGAAGTGAATGACTTTCAAATGTTTTGTAAAGAAAGAAAATAAAAATGAGACCGTGCATCATGTGAAATTTATGATTCATTGATCTGCTCTTTAGCAGACAGGCAGAATGCCTCTTTTTTTTAACTTACACTCGTTATTTCAGGAAGACCTCAACATTTTTATCTCGCTCTGCCTACTCCCGGAAAATCAGGAGAGTGTAAGATGGATAGTTCGAGCCGTAAACATAAAAACCACAGCAATATCAGTCGATTCTACAAATAGATGTCCCAAGTCATCGATTTTACAGTTTCTTTTTCTTTCTGTACAACATTTGTTTACTTTATTTTTGTCAACGTATGTTTAAATTCTAATAATTTATTTCTTTAAAAATAAAAAATAAAAAATAGTTTCGCTTGCCCGTTTTATGGTGTATATTAAAGAACGTGAATTGAAAAATAGTCATCGATTGTTATTATTGTTGATATTTAACACATCTCCACAGTGGTATGGCATCGAAAAAATCCAAGACGGATACTTTCATTTAAAAAATAATAATAATTTATCACTCATTTTATGCTGCTCGAAATGACTCTTAAGAATTAATTTTATCCGACTTGAAAAAGGACATCTTTTATTAGTGTTTATGAAACATTGAAAGTTCAACTAGCAAGTGAAATTACTCTTTAGGATCATCGTGCTTGATATTTTTATGATCAATGATGGAAACTGTGCTAAACTTTCCAATCAATGTTATCATGAACATAATTAGAATATCAACGTTTTATTCGTACAGCAACTCACTTGGTGGTGTGGATGTTGGTATTTTCATCCCCCCCCACACTCTTTTCTGTTACGGATGAGTCAATTAAATCACTAATTGGCTCTTCTTCAATGGAGAGATTCAAAGAAGACCGCCCACGGTACCAATGGCAGCTCGTTAGAGCTGACGTTCGTTTTTATTATTGATAATATCGATCATACGCACACATATATTTCATGTCAATAGGAGAGAGAAGAAATGGTAAGACAGAAAGTGATATAGGAAACACAAGAGAATATATCGAAGGACCAGTGATGAAAAAGCATCGCTAACACGAAGTTATACTCTCAAATTCAAAGTTTATGTTAAAAGTAAAATGAATAAATTGATAGAAGCAATTAATAGAGTACTAAAAGATTTGTCGCACGCACTGGAAATTAATGTTTTGACATCATTCGCTTGAATAATTCCGATTCCTCGTTGTTTTAAATATTCAATTTTACGTTTGGCTGAATTAAAAGCAATAGATCCACTTGCATCTTCTATCAGATACGTTGTATAATTCAATTCGAATGCGTCAAGTGCAGTTCCACCGACACAATAATCTATTGCCAACCCAGCAACAAAAACATGTGTAACATTGCGATCTCGAAGTTTCTTATCAAGATCGGTTTTTTTAACTCGATTATTATCCGCAAATGCTGAGTAACTGTCGATATCAGGATCAGTACCTTTTCTAATATGAATAACATTGTTACTTGCTGATGGAACATAAAGATCTTTGTGTAGCGCTGCTTCTTCAGTGTCTTGTACACAATGTGACGGCCATAGGATTTGTTTTGTTCCGACTTTTGGACCAGTGTATATGACTTCATCATACATGTTTATCGTTCGATTTTGATTGAATTTTAAATATTTTCTGCGTGAATTGAGGTTATCAAAAAACGAGATGTGATTTCGAGGATGCCAGTCATATGTATACGCAATAACATGAAAAGGAACGGTTCGAATTAAATCATTGATAATAGGAACAACTTTAGCACCATCTTGACCAGCAGGAGCTTTCGACAATGCAAGATTTCCAGTAATAAAGCAGTTTTGAACGTCGACAACAATCAATGCGTTGACATGGTTCGATGAACTTCGACCTAGAAGAATCTAAGATTTATAGGTATACACAGAAATGTAGTAGTCTGTAAACTGTAGATTTTCTTTAAAAACAATTTTCCTACCCACACCCATATTCAGGATAACTCGGAATTAGCGTAAAAATAAAAACTGATAGATTCCGCTTTTTTCAGTGAAAGCTTGTAACAATTGCAAGAAGAAAACGTTTTTAAAGATATTTGAAATGAATAGCTTTTCGAGTTCTACAATAATATGTAGTTATACGACATTTGGAAAAGAAGCTTCATCGATGGAACACACACTGCGTACAAAGTAAGAACTTTTGTTATATCTACGAGTGAAAAGTTAGGCTTCGAAATTTATTTGGATACTTATGGGTAACACACGGTTGAGAAATACATAGGTACGATACTGGACTACCACTGGCTTCGAACATCCTATGAAACTTATTCACAACGTTTTGATTTCGTTTCACAATATGTTCTGCACAACACCTATTGTTTTTCAGTGTAGGATAGTATGCACTGTTGATATTACACTTTTTTTGATTTTCTTCTATTTTCACCTTTTGATACATTGCCTGCTGAAACAGCAGAATTTGAGTTCATAATCGTGATAATGGCAAAGACCAATAGATGCATTGACTCCATATTGAATGAAATCGTAATGAATTGAAAATTTCCAGATGTTTTGGAATTGATCAATGCAGTTAATTTTATTAATTCTGAAAAAGTAAATACAGAAAAGTAATGCGACGAATTTTGAGAGAAAAAAAATGGCCTTTGTTATATTTGCAATATGCGCTTCATAAGTGATTTGTGTGAAGATGAAATAGCATACGTCATTTCATTCATATGATTTTACTGATAACGTTTACTTTACTATTCGATAGTTAGCATTTTTCTTCTTTCTGTTATTTTTAAGTATTCTGATATATTATCTGTTATATTTTTAACTGGCACTTATTGCATTACACGATTTCACTTTTCGAAAAACGTAAAGGGAAATTCTTTGTAACATTCCATGCTATTTTTATTTTATAGTTATGTTAAAAGAAGCATAACTACTACTTTTTTTGCTAGTTGTCGATATTTGCATTTACTTAAATAATCATCACATAAAGAAGCTATCAATCAAATACATATGAACTCTGTTTCTTACAAAGCGTTTATTTATTAATCTGGTTAAGATGTTGCATAAAAATTACGCCATATGACAAATAGTCATCTGACAATAGTATGTTGTGATACATATTCCTTCATAGGAACATTCATTAACATCAGTACAAATAGCTTAATTGGCGAAACGGAACTTGTATGATTAATTTTTCGAACAAGGGAACAGATGAAATTGATACTTCACTTAGCAGAAACAACAGTGAACAACAATCTGACCTATAGAGAAAAAAGACACATTTCCAACGTAAAGCCATATTTCAATGAAAACTACTTTTGTATCACAGACTCGAAACAGTTCTCCGTCCATTAGAGAGCATGCAAAAATAAAGACACACTGAAAACGTTTTTCAAGAAAATAAATCATACATACTACGTAGTACGAATAAGTTTTAAAAGTAATCGATAAAAGTTCTTGATCAATACTAATATGTATATATATGTGGAACGTATGGTAAAAGGAAAGGAAAAATCATAGAAAATACTATGTAAACAACTGATTAATTATGCATCGTAGTCGATGTAAGTTTATAAGACCATGGGAAAATGCCATTTGTCCATATGTTTATAAATGCGGACAACGTGTTAAAAATAAATGAAACTAAAAATCGCCGGAAAATACTTTATAAACAAACAGTTAATTATCCATCTTAATATATCAATAAGTTTTGAAGATGAGAAACCTCAGAGAGAATACTATTAACATATATATATATATGTGTGTGTGTTACGGGCTTACCGTCACATATTTTTGTCATTTCTTTTCTTCTTCCATCTAGTCACCCACCACATCTATTATTCGCCATACATATGTTGTCTTCTCAACGGAGGATATATATGTATATACAACATGTTGTTTGTTTCGTTGTCAGTTATCGATTTTTAGTAATAAACGAAGGGAGAACATCAACCCCTAATAATGTGTTGATCGCATGTCAACAAGAATTAGGCTTGAACCGAAGAGAGGAATGTTTATTATCTAGTTGTGCATATATCGTATCGAAGTTACACCGCTTGACAAATTTTGAATTTCTAGAAGAAAAATTTTGAAGTTAATTCTATTGAACTAAATAATAAGTTCATTTTCCAGCTTAAAAATATTTTTTACCATTTGTTTTACAAATTAAAAAAAAGAAGTCAGAAATCCTAATAGTAAGAATTGTGCTATAAAAGCGTTACAAAGATCCTTTCTTCTTCTTCTTTCAATGAGTTTAAATCGAACTATGTATTATCATTTTTACTAATATCATCAAGCGCACAGAATACATCGAAGAAAAACATTCCTATAGACAATCAGGAAGGAAGAGGCGAGTACGAGAAAAGGAAAATATCGATAACATTATAAGATTAAATATAAAGAAGCTATTGAGTTTAGGATTAGTGGTGGCACTTTAACTTTAAAAAATAAAGTTAAAGCAAAGTTAAAGTGCCACCCATATTTCGGGTACTTGTATAATGAGAAAGTTTCAGCAGGGCAACCGACGTGGATTATTTGAAAATTTTCAGTACTTACAGTGATATAGGTACTTTCTTGGGTACACATGCCAGTATTTTTACTGTCTAAATACTTCTGTGAGTAGTCGCATATACATTTTTACTTAGGCAAGTCCAACAGGATATCCTAGTTTTCTTTATATAACGCATATTTAGTGGAGAAAAACATTAAAATACATTTCAGCATAAAAATAAATAGTATAAATTTAAAACTATTTTGTACAGTTCATGTCAATGTTTTCGAACTTCTTTGAATATTTAAAATATGTAAACAGATACACGATCGACTATTCAGTTTATAAATGCGTGGCATGGAAGAAAAATGGAAATGTATGGGTTTATTAATGAGAATTGATGTAATTAAATCTTATCAGAAACTAAAGTATCTTATCATGGTATCTTTGAGAAATATATTTGACTTTTTGATTCTTTTTAGTTGTCTTGATTAAGTGATCAAATTTTTTTAATATTATTCTTTATCATAAAAGTTCTTTGTAAAACTGGTACTTTTTATTAATTGTGTTAAGCACGTGCTATATAAATACTTTATTTCACTTTTATTATTAAATTCTTGAGAGTATGGCTGTCAGTGTGGTTGTCCATGATGATAACACCCGCACGTAATGCCAAACACCAGCATCCACACCCTGAAGATATAAATCTCGCTCGCGTTGCTACTTTCCAAGTTGGAAAAAAAGAAAATAGACTCGCGTCAATCAACAGAATTTATCGACCATTTAGTGCCGAGTATTTTTTCTTTTTCCTTCGCGTGGCCGAGTTTACTTTTCAGAAAGAATCCAGCCAGACAAGCGTTGAAAAAGGTGACGTTTTTACTCGTAAAAAGCGTACATTTTTACGTGTTAAAAAAAGAAAATTTTGTTTTCAGAGAAACTAGTTTCATAGCGTTAATATTTACAAAGCGTCATTTTCTTCAAAAAACAATTTTTTTTAACGCATAAAAACGTTGGTTTTTCAATGATTGCTTGACGGGGGAGCGTTTAGATAAATTAACTTTTATGTTCTTCTTCGAGCAATGAAAAAGCTCTTGAGTGCGCCAGAAGCACAGCGCAACACAATTGATCAGGCATCAGAATGATTGAAGGTAGTTTGAGCTGCTTAAATATGGCGTGCCGTAACGGAGATCTAGATGTTGTTCAGCGTCTTCTACCTTTACTTACATTTGCTGAAATCAATCGGATCAAACCTAATGGTAGTACAAGTATCCACGCCGCTTCTTATTAGAGTCATACAGATTGTGAAAGCTTTCCTCGAACATAGCGCAATGCGAACCATACTCAATAAATACAACTGCACGCTCTTCGACGAAGTCCAGACAGACCTAGTTAAACAGCTATTCCATCGCTCAGCTACTGCAACCACAGCACGATTTACAAGTGATACATCGACTCAAGCGCTACAATGGGTCCAGACAGAACCCATCAATCGGGAAATGATTGCGTCTCTCAATCGCATGGTCATACATCGAGAAGGTTGCGAGGTGAAAGGTTTTGTTGACATATTCTATGAAGTGGAAGAGCTCGACGACAATAAAATACTTCACAATTCATCGGACTTGGTCGATATCCGATGGTTTCTCGAATAAGCTCGAGAAATAGACGATACTGACTGGTTAGTCAAAGCGTATACAGCTGAAACAGGTTTCTACAAGGCAATTAACTTAGCTCTGGTACATGATGTCCATAGTTTTCGTGGCCAGTCGTGGAGAGTAAATCCAGGCCATTTTATTCTTGCTGCTTGTTTCGCTGGGCATAGGAAATTCGAAAAATACCATTATGTTGGAATGTCATATCGTGGAATGAAACTATCACGGGAAGGTCTCGGAAAAATTACAAAGTTGGCGTCACAATATTAATCAAGCCGGTCTAATCAACGTTGAAACGCCGAGATATCGCGGAAGAATTTGCGACAGCACCTTGTTTGTGAGTTTCGACCTCTATCTGTTTTGTGCATCTACGTGACCACAGATGAAGATGATTGACGTGGTAGTGTCTGTAATGGAATAAAACCTAAACAGGCTTTCGCACTCGATACTGTTTCGTTTTCTGAGTATCCACATGAAGAAGAAGTACTTATTCTGTCTCACATGGAATTTCAAACCACACGCATTGAATATTTACCTTCGGGATTAGTTGAAATTGAGCTTCTCAGTATTGACTGGCGAAGGCGATCGCTATTACGGTTATTGACGGAGTCGAACATTTTCATCGTAAGCCGTGATACCAAAACTGTTTACTTACCTTTTTTATCATTGAAAACGAATGATAGTTTAGAAAAACTTACAAATCCAAAATTTTCAATTAAAAAAACACACTGCCCTATCTATCTTGAAGAGAAGACAAATACAATCTGCTTATACTCCATATTTGCTTTTCAGCAATCGATTATTTTTGCCGAGATTTGGATGAACAATCAAATAATAATTTATTATGATGTGTGCCAAAAGAATAATTTTGAGAAATGCATATATTAATTTGCCAACGCGTTTCATGTTGTCTATCAACATATTAAAAAACTCATCAGGGTTCTGCATTACATTTTGAAACACACAATAGCAAACCAAAAGATAACAAATTACGAACAAATAAAATCAACGTTCTAGTTTGAACAAAAACAAACAAACAAAATTAGTAAAACTCGAAAAAAAGATAAAAAATATAATTTCTCTACACTGTCAAGCAATAATGCACAACATCTGAAGGGAAAAGAGTATAGTATGGAAAATGTTTTAATCATTTAAAATATAAATGTATTTGCGATTCACGATTACTTTTAAAATAAATTTGGCTGTAATTTTTGTCATATAACCAGATTATTTTGTTCAAATAAATCATATCGTACTGTATATAATTATTCATCGTAGGTTTCATATTTTGATTTCGATTTTTCTATAATTAACATAATTAATCTATTTAATTTAATACACTATATTGTGACAGGTATATGAGTCTTTATTATAAATTTAGAATTAAAAATTATGTAATTATTTTCATTTTTATAATTTTGAAATATTTAGAAAAAAATGTGTAGTCCTATATAATTTTCACCATTTTAAAATGTTTTAAAATATTTTCAGTTAATCACTATTTGATTTTTATAACAAGGTTTCCTAAATATTATAGAACTAGTCATTTAAAATTTTTGGTAATTAACTATTTAAAATTAAAATGTCGCGATTTACTTAAAATTTTCCATATTTATTTAGGTTTTCTATTACCAATTATTCAATTTTCTTTTTCAAAATTTTTTAAAATAAGTAAAGCACAATTGAATAAATATTTTCCTATAATTGATTGTAATTTGTTCTTTTTTATCTGCATAAATTATATTCTCTCGTAATGTACTATAATTTTTATTCCATATTGTCTGATTTACAATCATTTATTTGAAATATACAATTGAATTGTTTCTCTACATAATCACCAGGATATTTATTTTATAATGCTAGTTCGTGACGTTTTTGGTAGTCATGCACAATCACCAGTAGAACGTGTCTAAATCTACTTATGACGATGAAAATTTGATTTAATTCAATGAAGATACTCGATACTAAACAATCTGTGGGTACCTTCTGTCAAGATAAAAGAAAAATTTTTTACTAGTGATAGGTGATTCGAAATGATCTTACTTTTAGTTGCGTTCATCTCATTATTTGCGACAGCAAAATTTCAATATTATCTGTATCGCTTAGACTCGAATCATGATTGTTTATATTACAGGGTACTTAATCAAGACATGTTTTATGTGGATAACGAAAAACTCGCGGAAAGTCCTTATCAACTGATTCGCTATTGTGGGTTTCCAATAAAGATAGAAGGAAGTATTTTATTCAGTTATTCTTTCAAAGATTTAGAAAAACTAAATATTACTACGCACGACTTACTTCTTTGGTTTGCTCCGATCGATTTGGTCGAAGACTATCAAGCATATCTTTATTTTCCGTCATCAATCGTCGCGTCGAAAACGTTCAACAACTGCAGTTCACTTTGGTTTGGAGACCAGTGTCAATACACGTTCGATTCTAATGAACCGTTCAGTACGATCGTGTTTAAAACGTTTCATGCCAAGGAGAATGTTAGCAAAGACATTCCTCTACAAAGTATTACAAATCTAACATGTTATATTCATCTTGAATGTAATCGTGGAGGATCACCACTTTGTCTCGATTGGCGAGAAATATGTGACGGACGTATTGACTGCTTGAACGATGCTGCCGACGAAAAGAGCTGCTTCGAATTGGAAATAAACGAATGCAATGACGATGAATATCGGTGTCATAATGGTCTGTGCATACCAAGGCAATTCGTCAACGACAGCTTTCAGAATCCAGATTGTTTGGATGGAACAGACGAGTACGATAGTGAGAACTATAAATTTCATCGGCAGGTTGGCTTTTTAAATTGCTTCACAGAACCAGCATTCCACTGTGAAGAATCAGACTACTATTTTGGTCATCGAGGTTTTGTCTGTGGGGACGGACAACATATTAGGATGTTAATGCCACCACCCCTTGAATTTCTCAATATTGAACAGGCATTACAATGTGCGAACGGCCGTGATTCTATCATGATGCTTTCGAGCGCTCGCTTGCGGCCTAATTCTACCAATTTCACATCGCAATGTCAAACAGCGGTCACTCTCTTGACAATGGGAAAGTACAACGTTGATTTCGTTAAACTTATGTGCTATGGTCAAAAACTACCTTGTCGTATTCCAGTCGGTAATTTATGCAATCAAGCAAGTTATATGCTGCTTCCAATGTTATTTGTCACTCAATATTACGCACAATTCGGCTATTGGATGAACAAATCATTTATTTATCAAACCTTCGAAAGTTTTCCTACACCAGATTTTGTCTGCTACGATGCACAATTATGTTCCATAGGTGTCCCAAATCTTTCAATCGAGAATAGGACCTGTACAGATCTGAGTGAAGTTTCTATATTTGATATTCATCAATTTATCGGCGTTTTTCATACTTGCCTACTGTATAATGGAGTGCTAAACAGTGACGATTGCTCTGATCAATCATTATTTCACTGCTCTGGTACTCTCAAATGTATTTCTAAACATAGGCTGGTTGATGGAATCATAGATTGTCCAGACGGGAGTGATGAAACCTATGAGCTATCGTGTGATTTGAACGATCCATTTCGTTTTAAATGTATTTCAGAGAATAAATGTATTTCTCCTGTACTAGTACGAAATATAATAGTGGACTGTGTTGGAGGTGAAGATGAACGTAATACTTATACGTATAAAATACCATTTCAGGATCTTTGCGATGGCTATACGCATTCTCCATCTATGGTCATTGATGGGCAGAACGAAACAGACGAAACAAACTGTAATCTTTGGCCGTGCAATAATCTTTATACGCGATGCAACTACGCTTGGACATGCCCAAATGGTATCGATGAGATCGACTGTAATCCGCTATCGAAATGTTATCCTGATGGACATGAGTGTGTGTCACCCATAAGTCTTGAAGTTATTTGTTTGCCAGTTAATCGTACTGGAAATGGAGTAGTCGATTGTCTTGGATCTACAGATGAGAGACAACATTGTCGCGAACAAAATCCAGATAATCCAACTTTACGCTATCGATGCTGGAATTCTACAGATTGCGTGCCAAGCAACTGTCATAACTCCAATCAATGTCCCGTTGAGCAGATTCAGTCTTTTTGGAATCAATGTCAGCAAGATCAAAATATTGCCCGTGTCATATTCAGTTTACTACATGACATAATGCTTGGAAGTGGATTTCATTCGAATAATAAATATTTTATTTTAGACAACTCCACTCGTTTTACGATGTACACATCGGTTACCAATCAAATTCAAATAGATTTAGCCTCTTCTACTGTAGATATCAATACAAATCCATCGAAACGTGAGTTGATAACAAAAACGATAAGTTTTAATCAGGCTTGGCTTTGCAACCGTGGTATATTAGTTTTCCTTGGACTGGATAAACGAGAACATTGTCTATGTCCTCCCAGTTACTATGGGGATCGGTGTCAATTTCAGAATGAACGCATCAGTCTAACCATTCAATTTACGAAGAAATGTGCTCCCACATGTGATGGAATGTACAGTATTATATTGAAATTGATCGATGATGAAGAAACAATTCACTCTTACGAACAGTTTACACATATGTCGACAGAAAAATGTAATACGAAATACAATATAAACCTGTTGTATAACACTCGTCCTAAAAATATAATGACAAATTACAGTATTCGAATTGAAGCTTACAATAAGATTGATCTTAGCTTTCACAGTAGTTGGAAACTTCCTGTTCAGTTCTTATTTATGCCTGTACAACGCATTGCAAGTTACATGATGATTCCGGCAGAGTTCACTTCGATATCAAAGCGTTGTCAGGTTCATTGTGGTGAACATGGACGATGTGTAACATATGTAAATCGCGACGAGCATTATTGTCATTGTGATTCAGGTTGGTCAGGTCGATATTGTTCTATTCATCTCGACAATTGCTCATGCTCTGTGGACTCACTCTGCCTTGGCCAAATTAAGAATCAATCAATATGTCTATGTCCCAAAGATAAATCTGGCTTACGCTGTCTCATTCATTCAAGTTGTCAAAATAATTTGTGCCAAAATGGAGGAATTTATGTGCAAGAAGATGATCGAATATCAATCAACAATTTTACATGCATCTGTGCTACAGGCTACTCCGGTAGCCATTGCCAGTTCAAAGACACACAGATTATAATCTCATTCAATGGAGTCAGCATTCCACCATATTTATCAATATTTTTTGTTAGTGTTCAGGCGAAAACAAATCCTCAATTGACTATGATGACCAGCAAGATTGCTCTCGATCAAGACACCGTTGGATTCTATTTATCAATTCCGTTCAATATGATTTTTGTACACACAAAAGATACATTCGCTCTCGCTTTTTTGAATGTGAATACTTCCAACTCAATCAATATTCGACTTGAGGCAAAATTCTTTCACCGCTGTTCATCCGTTCAGAAACTGTTTAATCAAACAACAATGAATTTCCCATTGCTACGACGAGTCAAGTATTATCACAGTCTATGCAAACAATACTCTCAACTCAGTTGTTTCCATGATACCGATAGCTTCATGTGCTTGTGCAATCAGGACGACTATGCGAACTGTTTCCCGTTCAATTTCAATGAGACTTCCAAATGTAATGGTCAGCTGATCTGTGAAAATGACGGAGTATGTTTTCAAGATCGTGCTACTTGTCCTCGACTGATAATGTGCGTCTGTCCGAAATGCGTCTACGGCGGAAAATGTCAGTTCACAACTAAAGGCTTTGGTCTTTCACTCGACATCATTCTCGGTTATCAAATTCGGCCAGACACGACAATTATGAACCAACCCAATACAATAAAAGTTAGTATGATTTTGACAATATTCATTTTTATGGTGGGCTTGATCAATGGCCTATTATCCATTGTGACTTTTCAATCGAAGACTATCTCTAATGCTGGATGCCAATTGTATCTATTGGCTTTGTCGACCAATGCTCTTATTTCTACGATTGTCTTCACACTTAAGTTTTTGTTACTCATTTTCTTGCAGACATCGTTCATCAAAAGTCGAGCGATTCTGATGATTGATTGTATTTTTATAAACTATATACTCAGATTACTACCATGCGTCGGTGACTGGCTGAGTGCTTGCATTGCAATTGAACGAGCTTTAATCATAATTACAGGTGCTTTATTTAATCACAACCAAAGTCGAACGAAAGCTCGATGGATCATAGCCACTATTGTGTTCCTTGTTCCATTGAGTGTTTTACACGAGCCCATTAATCGCGAACTAATTTATGATACCGTAGAACTGCGAACATGGTGTGTTGCCCAATATTCATCAACCCTGAAAATTTTTGATGGTGTAATGCATGTTTTTCATTTCTCTACGCCCCTCATAGTTAATTTAGGTTCAGCCATTTTGATAATCATACTGATAGCTCGAAGGCATCGAGTTGTGCATCGACAACATGCTGATTACAAACATCTGCGTCAACAACTTTTACAGCACAAACATCTCATTCTAAGTCCGATCATCTTAGCATTGGTCAGTGTGCCGCGACTAGTAGGATCGTTTCTATCCGGTTGCATGGAGTCGTTTCGCGATACATGGCTATTTCTGACGGGCTATTTCATCTCAATGACGCCATGGTTGGTGACGTCAGTAATTTTTATTTGGCCTTCTGTTATGTACAAAAATGAATTGCGTCGTATATTAAAGCGTTCAAGAACAACCGTAGTTAGATATTTCTCCACAAATACAGTGTAAAGATGTGCATCGAATCGAGTTTCATTGGCTGCTTATCTATTTGACTTTTGATAATTAAATTTCGAAACCGCCGTGAATAGGCTTACTTAAATAGTGTCATATACAGGGGGGAAAGTGAGACTGTCTGCACTTAGTCGTACTTTATGTACGTTTGGGCTGTGTTGAAGGCTTGTCTAGAAACCTTTAACACAGCCTGGAAGTACAGGAACGGGGGGGGGGCGGGGGGGGGGGGGGGGGGGGGGGGGGGGGGGGGGGGGGGGGGGGGGGGGGGGGGGGGGGGGGGGGG
>CAJNYU010001378.1:66147-85239 GCA_905331475.1 Rotaria socialis | reverse complement strand
AAACCCCCCCCCCCCCCCTGTACCAATATCTAAAACTCAAGAGAAGAAAACACTTAATAAATCATCCATGATTTGTCTATCCGGTAGTAATTACAACTATTAGAGTCATTATCTATAATGATGATAGAAAAAATTCACTTCTCTTGCTCTATTTCATTCATGAACAATTTACACTTGAATGAAAGTAGATTTATACATGCGTGATCATTGAAGTCTCCTACTTTCAAACGGTATAAATTGATCTTCTTTCACTCATACAGTTCCAGAGATATTAGCGGTCTACGAAAAAGACCCATATTTGTCGTTAGTAGAATGACTTTCTCTAATTATAATACTAACGTAAGTTGAAATGTGTCGCACGTATCAGGATTTGCGATAAATTGCGCGACACTAGGTGCTCGTTGGGGACATACTATCTCCAGGGATGGTACAACACATTTTGTGCGACACATTCTGAAAACGTTTCTTTGAACCCGCTAGCAAGTACATTTTTATGTTTATCAAAATGATCATCACACTATTTTCGATTTTGGTTTATTGAGAGAATACATCCTATTCTGTCAATCACTACAAACACAATTCTGGTAGCCACTACCTACCAATTCCTAGGATTTTCAGGAATTCCGATCGATTATGGAATTCAGTTATCCCTGTGCGATTATTTTTTCTTACTTCTCGCTGTTGAATGCAATTCACGAAACGGAATTTAATTGACCTCCTTATGCATATATACTTTACTTTTTGTATTATGTACGGAATTATTCATTCAATATATGCAGTTTCTGTTTGAAATGACTGATGTAATTATATGCGTCATGTCATCTTGAAATCGTTTTATGATGAAAAGAAAATGTCTTTCTTCGAATGAATAATGATTTCTTTTCAAGAAACACTTCCTTGTGTGAATGAATCTTATTCATCTTGCATTTAATGCATCATATAAATACATTTTCTCTGGTTGCATACATTTTCAACGAAATAAATCATCGAAAACATTTTATAACGAATTTATAAAACTGAAACTGAATTTCGTTATTCAAGTATTGCCATTGTTCTTTTTAATAGCTTCTGCTGAAAGTTGCAGTGCTGGCTATTATCTATATCAGACAGTATGTTATCCATGTTCACCCAGATAGGGTGTGGGTGTGGGTGTGGGTATATACTTAACACATTTTATGCATGTCCATATGCACACCCACACCCTGTCAATAATTGGCTCAAATCGCCCCGAAAATGTCTCTCGTCCTTTATAATTTATTGTTAACGAAAAGGTATTCAATGAAAATTCTTCAGTATAATCGATTCCAATTTCCTTCATCATTCTTAATTTTGACGTAGCTCTCTATAATCCTGTTTTCTAGGGTTCATCAATTTATTACAAATAGAACAAAAATAAAAGTTAAGTATCATAGATGCTTCCATACTATTAATAGTATTATTTAGTGCCTAGAATGAGAGATAAATGCATATAAACGTCTATTCTTCAGTGCCATTCAAACTACTACTACTACTGCTACTACTACTGCTACTACTACTGCTACTACTACTACTACTACTACTAGTAGTAGTAGAGATTCCCTGTGCAGTTGAGAAAATAGATTCATAACTGGGTGGAATATCAATTGTTGGTTCAGTTACAGCACTGACAATCACTGGAAGCTCAAGTACAATATCCTCGATTGATCTGTTCATATGAAGTTGAATAAGAACATAGTAATCTATATCAATATGTTGTGCTGGAAGCCAAGAAGGAGGATGATATGAACACGTAGCTGGAAGCGTTGTTGACACAATAAAATCGATTTTGTCTTTCACTTGATTCTTTTGAAGTCGTTGAGGGTCCTTGATTTTCTGCTCACTTATGATAAACTGTTCCTTCGGAGAATTAGCAAACTGTCGATTCTGAACTAAATAAGTTGATATTTCATTGATGGTAGATCCATTCGGATTGTCGATTTCAAAGTGAATTGTAAAGGTTGTTCCGGTGACGACAACATTATTTTCGAGATAACCGCGTAGACTAACAACGCTTTGATTCTCCTTTTGATCTTGAACTTGTCTATCAGCTACTGTTCGCAAAGAATTCTGGGCTGGAATGACAAAAGTTTTTTCAGTGTTACGTCGACACAATCGTGGACACATGATTTCAAAATCAATAGAGTATTCAATGAATTGAGAATAAGATTTGAGTTGAGTAGCTGAAGGTGGCAGAAATTCAGGAAGGGAGAAACTAAACGGCCAACTGTTTTTTCCAGGAGGAAAAGTAAGTTGTTGTTGTTGTTGTTGTTCATCGGTTGAGTTCGGAAAGAGCGATATGCTGAAAAAAGGTAATTTGCATGGTTTTATTGTAGTACCAAAACTTTCATCATTTGTTAGAAAAACAATACAATAGCCAACAAATTCAGCCTTTAGACTATTACATGCCAATTCCGTAGGATCACTGTTGAAAAATTCGATTATACCCGAAATCGTATCACCAGTTCGAACCATAATCTTGTCGTTTTCAGTTAATCGTAGTGAAATATTGGGTGCGGATAGGCTATAGCAACACCCCATTGATGTCGAACTATTTTCTAGAACTAAAATCTAAACTGTATGAATATTTCTCTACTGTTTATATGTACAAGTTACTAATTTACAACGTCAAGTATCTGTCTTAAGGTTACCTATTCTGAAGTGCTCGGTAAAGCTTTATGGAAACTTGATTGTGAAAAATAATGAGATCCAAGAATCTCCCTATAAGATCAGATGTACGGTTATTTAAAAATGCTATGGAAGCTCACTATATGCTCTTACATATGTCTACAAGATTGGATGAGAACTAGGTAAGATTTTACACAATTCCATAGGTCAATATGAAAATCTGTACTACAGGTAAATCGTAATGAATTGTTTTCTCGTATAATTTGGTAACATCTCGCAATACTGATATCAGGCTTTCCATATTTCCAAATGCACTGTAATTTTGAATTGCTTGTACTATGTTGTAGCCACATGGTTCTTGCAACTGTATGATATCTACAGCTGATAATTATTTTAGCTCACGCTCTCACACTCGATGTCGAGGTGCGGCTGGTGATAAAATACTCACTAACTGTTGTACTTCTGAAATATGTAAGTAAAATCGAAATCTTCAAAAATCGATTCAACATCATTGGTCATAGCTTAATATCGAGTTGAAAGATGTAAAAGTAAAAGATAAAAATAATATTTTTCAGAGTCATAGATTCAAATGACCCATTTCATCAAAGAATGTGAAATACATCGAGCTTTTATACGCTTCATCATCGAAAAAAGACGTTTTTTCGGAGTGTCTACGTCATAAGGACGAGCATTAAGAAATATCTTTGATGTTTTACTCGACGAATGTCCTTCTAGTTTGTACTTTTATTAATGAGTAATTGATAGATGAAAAGGTGATGCACATATGTGCGCCCACAAACATTTTTCGTTTCTTCTGTAGTTAGGAGCAATCACCCTTGCTGTTCGCTAACCGCACTGCAGTTACATCAGGGAGAGAAGCGAGAGTCCATATTCCGAAGTAAAGTAAAGGACGTACACTATCGCAATTTAGCGGTATTTCAGTTACACTCTGGTCTTATATTCACGCATGTATCACTCACACTTCACGCGCACTACACGTACACTTTACTGGCGAAGCGATGGAAATACTTTTAAGGACAAATAAAGTACTATCGTGATTATCGTCATTTTCTTTTGCATAACAAAAAATAGTTTTATTTCTAAGGACATTATCTGAAATAACACTCAAGCGGTCATCCGATTAGTATTTCGACCACTCGATTGGAGGTTGTCGTTTCCATCGAAATCTAAAACGTACTGCTCGGATTCCCATTTTCTGATGGATCAAGGGGTCGGCGATGGGTTAGTAATACATGGAGTTTTCGATTAGTAGAATTACTCCCCCCGATGGGATCAAAATTAAAACGAATTTTCACACATAAATGTCTCATTTAAGAGTCGTCGAAATCTATCGAGTAAATGCCGAGGAGAAGATTAGAACATGAGTACTTACGTTGAATAGTCGTTGAACATCTAAAATAAATATGAACTATGTTTCTTCGATGAAAATTGCCTTTTCGATATTAAGAATAATAGTACTTCGAACATTTGAATATTTACGCGAAATTTTCGAATATTACAGAAAAGGTTAAAATGGAAAAAATATTCATTTGAGATGCGTCTAACTAATAAATCAGCTTTTCTTCAAGTTTCAAATGTCGTATAAGTAGCTCATTTAACAAATAATTTAATTTCGTGACAGAATGTAAAATTAATATTTTTATATATTTTATCAGAGATTCCTAACACAATATTCGTTCTGAATTTATTGTTGATGAATAGCATTTTCTATAGGAGTCGTGCATATCATTTTTGATTGTTTAATATTAAACGAATTTTAGAGAATTATTAAATTAAAGGTTCAACAAAAATCATTCTTTCAATTTCATTGAATAAACTAAATATTTTTGAATTTTTTCGAGTCCTTGGAATTCGATGGTTGTTGAGGGGCTCGAAATCGAAACAGAACGAACAACAATGATATACTTTATATTTTCGACCACTCGTCGCACCCATCGCAGGCTTTTTATTGTCTGCTTGGGCAGAATTTGTATCTGACACATTATACTAAGTTTCTCTAAAAATTAAAATTGCTGGACCAAGAAGATTACTTATGAGTTTTTCATGAAAAACTTGGGATTTTAAATCAATTCGAAAACAGATCGATCTATTCTTTAACGAAAAGATAAATCAATCTGCTAGTCTCAGCTCTTGCTTATTCGGCAATCGACTATTCGTCGAATATAAATTTCGCTGGCACGTTACATGTTCATTTTATTGAAATATTAGAACGCTATTCAGGACTCTGCATTATAAAAAAAATCCAGTATATATAAAACAAAGAAAAAGAAAAATAACTAGCGAAAAGTGACACTCAAGATAGATTAAAAACAATGATAAAGTTTGAGTGTTTCAAATTGAGCATTTCAACATGTTTTTTGTTATTGCTTTTGTGATGTCGTCGAGTTAAATATTGTCGTTGGTCTCGATTCATAATTAACAATTTAAAATATAATTATGATAATTGGATATTGAATTTAATGTTTCATATTTTGCTACATATAATTATATATATTTCTTCGTCTTGTGAGAGAGATAACCTTATAAGTATAATTTGAAACTTAAAATATATAAGAATCATAAGATGTCCCATGCGTAGTAATCTCATCATACTTTAGTAATTCCAAAAATGAAATCTTATAACAATTTCTGTAATACTTAATGATTCTAATAAATAAATGAATGTAGAGTTATTTTAATACAAAATCTTTTATTACTAACATTTATGGAAATTTTCGATCATTTTCAACCTTACAAACAAAACTGCATAATCAGATGTTAACAAGACAAAAATATGACAAAAAACGCAAAAAACTACAGGCAATGATATATTTATTAACTATGTGTACTTGTTTTTAACATCATAAACGAAAACTGCATAAACGTGAACACCCTAACCTTGATTTTCAATCATAAATCAATGGTAATTTAAGATAGATCAATAGATAACTCAATGAAATGAGAATGAGTTTAATGCATTATAATCATCATAAATAAATAAAAATATTATTTCATCAACCTTTATAACTATTTTCGTATAATTCATGTATGAATCTTTACTTAATGAGATTGAAAATGATCGTTTAAGATCGAAAATTCCCATAAAATGTTAGAAATAAAATATTTTGCGTTAGAATAACTCTACATTCATTTATTTATTAAAATTGAAGTAAAGAGTGAGGGTGTAGGTGTAGGATTCGTTTTTCGTCTCGTATATATGCCATACCGACCATCCAGAGCTAGAACGACTACAAGTACAGCAAGTCAAAATATTTTACTTGCACTTGAAAATATTTACTTTTACTTGAAAACGTACGAAAAGTATAGGAGAAAATACTTTTGCCCGCGCTCTGCTACCCTCACGTGTCTTTTTAGGCGGTGAGAGTCGCATTATGTTCCTATCAGTCTGATTTTTTTTTGCACGACTACTTAATTATTATCAGTCCTCATTGAACAAAATGTACTAGTTTCAAGACCTCGATTAATCCTAGTCATAGTTTGTCTTTTTATTAATTCAAGCAATGTGAAAATATTATCAATAGTACTCAAAAGTCTCATGTTATCCACGTTTGTCGTCCATAATTGGTGGCATATTGCTCGTGTCAATTACTTTGACATACCGTCCCATAAACAACGTCGTCTGTTTGTATCGAATAGCATAGATAAATGGTTTATTACAAAGAAAATTGACATCCGGTCGTGTACTAGTCGTTAACATGATTCGTGCAATAGACGTAGCCGCTATCCATAAGGAACGTAAGTTATCCAAGAAAAACAAGAAATAGAAAATTGTACTCACCAGCTCGTACACCTTTCTCATCGACAATAATATAAGTTCTAGAATAGTCGAAATATTGATTAGATTCAATTTAATAAATGAATATACTTGTGAATCAAGTTGGATAGAAATATATTTTTCTCCATTGATAATCCTTTCACGTTGGCTTTGTTTTGATCGAATATATCGTTGAGTTTCATTTTCGTTTTTAATATATTTTCTAGTTGACTTTCAAATTCAAATTTCCATTTTGGTATCGAAAGAAATATGTTCTGATTAGTAGTAGTCGGAGAATTGAGTAATGCTGGAGTGAGATTTGATTCAACTTGAGACAATTTAATGTTTTTATTTGGTAGAATAATAGTAAAGGTGAGATCCTTATTTGCAAATGGTAAATGAATCATTTTAGCGCCAATTTTCGATGTTAAATCAACGTAAGGAAATAAACCATTTTCCTCATTAAGGTGAGTTTTTTCTCTAGTGGTGGACCAATATCAGGATAGAATGTGTTACCATCTAGGGTGTTTTGTCCTTGAAATTCAACTTGCCATGTTGCTGAAAAAAAATAATCTAGTGAAAACATATGTGAGAAAAAAAGAAATGTACCATCAAATAACAGACAATTGATTATCAGAAGAGCATTCACTGCGGGCGATGTATTTCCAACTAGATCTTTTTTGTCTAGTGCCTTCTTGATATAACCGCCTGTTTGATTAGATACCCATGTGTTGATTCCATTGATAACAGGCGTGACATTTTTTGCATTAAGATCAACAGATACTAGAGTAATGTTATGCAGCTTTTCCAATCGTCGTTTGAAGGCAGGTAAAATCTGAAATTTCTTATCTGGATACAATCGATTGGCCAACTTGATTTCAGGTAGACGGGTAATGCTCATAAGCTGTTTAACTAATGCATCTAATTGGTTACGGGATGGAATTTGTAGAAGATGTAGAAGTTCTTTCTCTGTTTTGCCTTGTGCACCTCCGGTAATCATAGCAAGAGCGAGACTGATTGAGTATGGTGAAAAAAATATATTGTCGTCTGGTTTGGTGGCGACTATACTCTTGTATAGATTCAAGTGGAAGTCTTCAATACTTTTCTTTGATACAGCTGTTAGTTTACTTTCAACATTTGAGAGTAGCAAAGCGATCACAAGTATAAGACGAGGCATCGGTAGAAATGTCTCAAGAAGCATTGCGACAACGACGTATATAGAAGCAGACAATCAATGATAATGTTAGCACTATGCAAGGAGAAAGTGAATGCGGTTGTTTCCACTCTTTACTTTTTTTTATCTCAATATACACTGCCAAACTTCTCATAATAGTCTGCCGAGCAAGAGGGAGACAGAGGATGGTAAGATAGGCTTATAGTATAGAAAAAAGGATACTAACAAAAGAGAAAACAATTGATAGATGAGGACACTGTATTTATTATCAGTTCTATGAGTTGTAATGTCGATGCATAGATACAGTTATCATGCAAATACCATCAACAACTTTATTTGAAGTTTGAATAAATAGAGAAACAATAGTTTTGATATTCTTGCTTTTAAGGAAGATTGATAATTTTGTATTCATTTTAATATTTTCTTCCTACTTTATTAATATTTTTTTATTTAATTTTAATGTGACGCTTCGTTGTAGTTTACAACTTCATCAGACATGATTCTATGTACAATTTTTACAATTGAAATTACAATTTAAGATCATACAATTAAATATCTACATTGTGTAAGGGATACAACAAATGTAAAAGGTGCGAAAATTAGACTAGTTCATTTTCTTTGTTCTTTGTTCTTTGATCTTCTTTACATTTTGTTCAATAGTGATACGGAACAAGACGGTAGTAGCATTGTTCTGGTTTGATAGTTCATTTCCATATCACTATTAAACAAAATGTAAAGAAGATCAACGAAGAAAGAAAAAACAAAACGAACTAGTCTAATTGTTACACCTTTTACATTTGTTGTATCCCTTACACAATGTAGATATTTAACTGTATGATCTTAAATTATAATTTCAATTGTAAAAATTGTACATAGAGTCATGTCTGATGAAGTTGTAAACTACAACGAAACGTCATATTAAAATTAAATAAATAAATATTAATAAAGTAGGAAGAGAATATTAAAATGAATACAGAATTATCAACCTTTCTTAAAAAGCAAGAATTCAAAAACCGCTACGGCGAGAGATTGTATACTATCACGAACAACCTACAAAAACTTTATAAAAATAAAATAAAACTAAAACAACACGTAATATTCCTACAAAATTGTAAACAACTGAACCTCATTCCAAATGGATAGAAACTGAAGGATGAAACAAAATCAACCAAAAACCAAAACATATTAAATGAAACCATACATAAATTAAGAAACAATACTCTACAACACCAACAAAAACAATTAAAAATCATTCTGATCGAAATCAAGACACAAGAATCTATCATAGCATGTTATTTAAAGAACGCAACATCAAACATACAAGTTCAAAATACTATAAATTGGATGCACAAATACGATGGAAAATTTAAAAAACACTTAATTAAAAATCAGTCAAAGAAAATTAAAAGTCTGCAAGAAGAACAGAAAAAACAGGAGAAGCAACAACAACAAATACCTAATGATATAGAAGAACATAATAATTTAACAACGGTAAAAACAAATACAGATAATGTAGTTAATATATCAAAAGCAAAATTAAATGAAAAATATTTAGCAGTTCTATCAAAAGGACTTGAATTTGTTCCAACTCAGAATAGTATCAACGCCAAAACTACAATTACAAACTGTGAAACATCATTAAATTCAACGCCACAAATAGTTAAGAAAGCAGCAATATCACAAATAACAGCATTCATCAATACATGGAAAAAACGAAAAAAAAAATAATATGGTAAAAGAAGAAATCAAAGTATTAAATGAAATTACATCAATGAACCAAATAGTTATAATACAAGCAGATAAAGGCAGAAAAATTGTAATCATGGGCAAAATCAGAATATTTTGATAAAGTCGAAGAAAAACTCAATGATAAAGAGGTGTATGAAAAACTCATGAAAGATCCTACTGAGAAATTAAAAACTAAATTAAGTACATAACAAAATTACATCAACAAGAGAAAATTAATACAGCACAGAAATATCAATTAACTGGCATTGATGATCTATCTACAATACGTGGACAGCCAATGTTGCACAAAGCAAATCACCCGATGAGAATTGTTACCTGCAGTCGAGACACAATATTATCATCAATCTCACGATTTGTATTTCAAATTATAAAAGAATTACGATCAACAATAGCAGGAACAGTAATAAATATATTGAAATTTGTAGAAGAAATAAGTGAAAAATCGATTACAGAAAACGGATGATTCGCAAACCTTGATATATGTGATTTATACACCAACATACCAGTTCAAAAAGCAGTAGGCATTACTATGGAAAAATTAGTTCAATCAAAAAAAACTAGAAAATCTTAAATTAACAAAAACAGATATTAAAAATCTACTATTACTATCACTGAAGAATAATTATCTTCAGTTCAACAACAAATTTTATAATCAAAAATACGGACTACCGATGGGCAACACGCTAAGTCCTCTAATCGTCGACATTTATATGGATCACTATTCAAAAGAACACCTGCAGCAGATCAACACACCTTCGAAATTATAGTGTTACGTGGACGACATTTTAATTATAACAACCATGGAAGAAGAACACTTAAAGCAATATGTTAATTATCTAAACAATATAAAAGGAACGATACGCTTCACGTATGAATATGAAAAGAATAATAAAATTAACTTCCTAGACACAACAATAACCAAAGAAACAATTAACAACAAACAAGAAAAAAAATAAGATGGTTTAGAAAAGAAACAGTAGCTGATCGTCTTCTAAATTATCGTTTCAGTCACAACAAATCTGTAACAACAAATATAGTCAAAAATATGACCCAAAGAATCATTAAAACAACAAGCGATCCTAAAGAACAACAAGAAGATCCCATGTCGCGAATACCGCTTCAATTTTTGCGGTAAACCGCGGTAATTTTAGAAAAGCGGTAAATTTGCATGAAATGGGAGCCGGTAACCGGAGCGGTAATACCGCGGTTAACCGCTAGTTTTTCCGGTACCCTTTTTTTACCGTCATCATATAGGAAAAAAAGATGCCTAAAATAGCCCGATCAATGACTTTTAGCAACAATTTTTTATAAACGTTCAGCGAACCGGTTAATCGAAAAATACCGGCGGTAAACCGTCAATTTTACTCCGGTTTTTCCACCATGGGATCTTAGCACATTACGAAGAATGTTAATTAACTCCGATTATCCAATTAACATAATAGAAAAACTATATTAAAGAAGCTTGTTATTAGAGTATCCCTGTTCCTTTCTCGATGTTCTTTTCATTAAGAATCAAAAGAGATAACGTTAAGCGAGAGAAGAGAGGATATTATATAAAAGAGAATAAAGCATCAAGGAATACGAGTTGAATAAATACATTGTGAAGAAAGAAGTGAGTCAAGGAATGTAAACATATGACTGTAACACTTGTGAAACATCAACAACCAAAACTTCATCAACACCATACAACAAAGAATTTAAATACAAGATAAACTTACCGTATGTTCCAGGAATTGAACTACTCGAACGAAGATTAGGAAAATTAAATATTAAATTGTGCTTCTCTTATCCAAACAAGTTACAATCTGTGTTAAATCAATCGATGAAACCACAATCCAGATCGGTAATACATCAAGTTCAATGTGATTGTGATCCTCCAAAAATTTACAATCGTGAAACAAAAGTAGGCATCAAAAAGAAAATGCATCAACCCTATTAACTCATAAACAAACTAGATAATAAATCAGAAATGGTTCAACATATCGACCCAAGTCAACTCATACGCTACTGGTGCGCGCACGGCACAACACACCTCGTACGTGTACGCCATGCGCACGAGAAAGTGCATTTATGCAGTTTGGTTTTTTTTCTATTGGTTTATTTGTTGTCAGATAGGATTGCGTTCACCGAAATTCGCTGAGAAACACTTTTTATTTATAATTTCAACATTTTTCACTGCGGCTATACATGAAACGATCACACAAAAAAATAAACAAGTTATAGTTTCAAAAAAATCACAGGTTAATTTTCACATGTGCAAGAAACACATTTCACAATACAAAAGATTACAATTTTTTATATTCCTAATCAAAGTTTCTTTCGTCATTTTTGTTGTCGATTAAATCTTCATTTTGATTAACTCTAAAATAATCCATGATATTATAAATAGCTAATTATAAATTATTGTGAAAAAACTCAAACTGATTTTTTTTGTTTCGGCTTTTTTGCAATCTCGCTTGACCTTGTAGCGTCTTAATGCCTTGCGTTGTCCAAAACACATCGAATTTATTCGTATCACTTGAATAATAACCCGCACAAACTGTTTCTAGAAAGAATAAAATAAAGTAAAATCAATCCAAGAAATCAATGACTTACTGTTATGATCTGTGTATGTACACACAGATCATTAGCATCATCTACCTCGATAGCGATATCTTTCTTTCTCCTATTGTCCTCTACACATTATATATTCTTTATCTCGTTGGAGATAATTGAATACGAATATATCTGTCCCTATTATTGTTTGGAGTTCTTGTTAATTGTTGTTAAAGTGTATGTTATCGAACCTGCTAATAAAGAAGTGAAAGTACACCTTAACACTTACCATTTATTAACAACAAACGAGGATGTTCTTTGACACCTTCAACAATCTCATCAGTCGAATATAATCGTCTGATAAGCCTACATAAGAAAATTGTTGGTGATGGTGGTAATAGACCAATCAGTAGATTTTCCCTATCGTATGTCTAATAAAAAAAAGCAGTCATGTGGCATTAAAGATAAAGACTAAACGATTACCACCGCCAGTAATTTCTCAACTGTTTCATTGATAACATGATCCTAAATAGTATTTTTTTTTTAAATTAATATAAACAGAATCAAGTGTAAACGTACATATTTTTGCGCTTTTGTTGATGCATAAGTTATTTTCTGAATTTTATCATTGGTTTTTCGAATTCGTCGAATTTCTTCAGTACTATTTTCATACTTCTTGTTTAAATCCATCACTTGATCTGTTAATGCATCAATCTTGTTGATAAGCAGTTAGTCAAATCAGCATCAGCAAATTTACGTTTTGTGCCTGGTGATTGAACAACACCAGCACCTGAATAATCAAATGAGGGTGTGGGTGTGGGTGCAGGTGTGGTTGAGGTGGTCACCGTGTTCTCAAAATAGGCAACGTTACTAAAATAATTAGATAGCCTTCTTCGTAAGTTCTAAACTACCTTTCGTTTATTATGCATGCCTAATTTATTTGTCCGAATCACTATTTTCCTCTAGTATTAACATGATAATGCAGTTAGTGCTAGTTTCAGCTTTACACTACAGAGTTCGGGCTGCTTTAAAAAAAAAGCTTTTGTTCTTCTATTACAAAATTTTCGACCAATTTTCGTAGATCCCTCTGGTGTCATGTTTTTATATTGACTTCTGATAGGAATGATATTTTTCTTTGACAATAGTCATATTTTGTGAGTGCATATTTGCTAAGCTTGCGGACTTATATTAGATTTCTGCTTATTTTCAAATATCAATTACTGGTGAGCTTTAGATAAATATTGAGGATAATAAAACGACGCTTCTGATTAGAACCTCATGATTTCTTTCAAAGAGAGAAACGGCACTCGGTGAAAATGATTTATTTGATATTGCTAGCGTAAGTTTCTCTGTTGAGTATAACACTCAGTGCCATTGTGTATTTTCCTAGATTCTACATCCATTCATATCAAGCAGGTATGATTCGAGAAATATGATTTTTACTTAGTTGTCGACTAGATCAAAAATGGATTTTCTAATTGAAGCTTTAGAATGTTCTTCACGGTCGTACTGCGTTCCACGACCCGCTGGTGTGCCATGCTCGACAAATTATGATTGTGAATGCTATTCAATGGCGATTGGAGGACAGATTTGTGCCCATTCACAGGTACCCTGCTCGAATTTGACATTGTGCAATCCGGATGGTGTAACATGCTCTGAATCTAACACAATCTGCGTAACGAATACTCGATGTCAACGACCGGTTTGTTATCCAATTGTGATGGCAGACTCGCAAACACAATGTCCACCACCAGAACCAAGTCAGTAGCTCAGTAACTATCTGTTTGAATGAAACATGTAGGAAAATTTTAGTAACCACAACAGAGACTCCTCTTCCTCCTCAATGTTGGAATTATACGTTGAACACCGATGGGACTCGGCATATGTTAACTCATCATCAGGACCAAAATGTGATCCCAACGAGTTCGCTTATTTGGCCAAGTGGGTGCGATTTTCAGGTGCGGCCGGAACTCTTTTGGCTACCAGTATGATACCGCCAAATCGTTGTGGCGCATATTATACTGGTTATTACACAGGATTGATGCCGACACAGCGTGGTGATACCGTGACTGGAAAAGTTTGCTACAATTGGAACACAAACACTTGCTATATGTCTAATATGATTTCGGTCACGAACTGCAAAGATTTCTTTGTTTATGCACTCGTAGCATCGCCAAACTGCTCTGGTCGATATTGTACTATTTAAATAGCTCATTAGAAAAAAAAAGATGCTCCAAATATCTTAATATAATGTTTGTATAGATATTGTAATTCTTAAATCAAAGCATTCAAATTATAAAGATATATATAATTATTATTTAACAGTGGTGCATATAAAAGCTTTTGTATAGAAGGATTGCGTGTGTTTAGAAGGCAACATGAGGCTACTTAGAGAGTAGTATCCTTGCTTGATTCAGTGTAGAGTTTGATAAATTCGAGTTTATTGAGCTAATTATATATTAAACGGTGATCTGTGTGTTGTATGGATGTGATGAACTAATTGTGTATGGTTCAGTTGTTGTTTCGATTCTTCTTCAAATTTTCACACTGCTTGACTGTTTCGTTATGTGGTATTAGTAATTTGCTGGTGGTGGGTAAATCGTTTAAGTTCGTCGACTTCTTCTTTTTGCCATGCAACTGTCAAATCAATTTTCCCTAAGGGTGTGGGTGACAGAATCGTCTTTACCTAAATATGATTTGTTTTAATCAAGAAGTCCAACTAAACTCGTAGTTTTGCAACTGACACTAGCAAATGACATTGTCGCTTGATGTGCTAGAAACTACATAGATTTTTAATGCAGTCTTCAAGGAGTATGGGTCATTTTCACGTTAGTGTTGTAGATTTGCTTTCTTTGTTGATTGTCTCTGTAAATCAAATAAAATCACTTTTCTCGGAATATGTGGATACTTCTACCTAAGTATTATTCATTTAGATTTCTACCGGATATTATTGTGTGGATATCACTTTGATTGGATAAATCTATGACAAAATAATATCACACGAACACGCATGCCATCGTACAAAATGATATTGATGCGAATATCAATACCCAGACCCACATATGCCCTTTCCCAAACGTTGTATACTAGTTTTTTGGAACTGTTCAGTACTATTGTTAGGATTTTTATCAGCGTATTGATTTGAGAACAGAATAAATGTCAAAGTGTAAACGAAACGACAAACGATAGCACAACGTTATGATAATCGATAAAAAAGGAATCTGTATAATTTTGACAAATCTTCTTTTTGCATAATTAGACAGTGTTGCTTTATTATTTTTAGATATAAAACATGTTGCATAATGACATCAAGTTCATCATTATCACGCTGCTATTTTTCACTGTATTAGCGGTTTTTGTAAATTTATTAGTTGGTGTCAAAGGATCAGCATATGATTCAATCTTAACATCAAATAAGTTAGTTGTATATTTAGTTACCGCATATCACGGTAAAGAATTCAAAATGGCATCCTGTGAGATCTATCGTCCCAGATTCAAGAAAGCAATGTCGTAATCCGCCATATCAGACTACGGATGAAAACTGAGGAGAATGATGGTCGTTTTCTAGCAAAAATGTGACTTATAAAATAATATGATGGATGACGTTGAATTAAAGTAAACATGTTTTTGATTCGATACGCCGCTGTTACAAGTGGTCCGAATGATCGATCTGGAATGGAAAGCTATCTATCGAAGATCTTTTGTCAATAGTGATGGTCCAACGAATAATTGCCCTAATCAAATAAAACTCTGAAACTTTTGTAATTTTTGAAAAAAATTAACTCTTGAGAGTGTGGGTGACGTGCATATATGACAGTATTTGTGGTTCACATGTCCCACACCCTATACTGACACCCTCAAGACAGAAGCTTGCATCGTTAATACATATATTTCGACCAATTTAGCATAAATAGTTTTATTGTTCAATGTCAATAATCATTCGAATTGAGTACGAATTTTGCAACAACTTCAATTGTTCTCCAATCGATAAGTCATGGCTTATATCAGCATGTTTACTTTCAATTGAACAAACTTGATCAACTGCACGAAAATTATTATCTCCTTCTTGGTATGAAAATTGTCCAGTCGTATTTGGTGACCAGACTAAAATGGAGTACCCAGTGTTCAATTCAGCAATGATCGGAATCGTTGTCCATTTCATAGTCGTGTCATTCGAAATAAATGATTCCTTCTTGATAACAGATCCTGTATTATTTACTACATAAGCAACTACTTGTCCATGTATCGATGCTTCTAATTGAACTGATCGAATTTTCAATGGTTTCTGCATCTGAAATAGATAACCACGACCACGCTGCACCTCATATTGATAAGTTGAGTTCGTAACTGAAGGTCTAGATAAGTTTAAAGATATATAGCTTCTTTTTGGTTGAATACCATTTGGGTTTAAAATAATATCTTCAGTCTTGATAGTACCGTACTCATCAATTGTTTGTTTCAAATCTATACCAATATTGAAACTAGCTTTCGAAAAAGTACATCCCTGCTCAATACGTTGATATTGTTGATCAATTGTTTGATCATAATCTACTAGGGTTTTTCTCATTTTCATGATCTGGATATTATCATTATTATTGAATATTTGTTGGACGAGAGCCTCTCTAGCTTGTATAGCCTTCAGTTGTTCATTGATATCACCTTGATATTTTTCTAGCAGAGATTTTTCCTTTGCCCGATATTCGTTCAACTGTTCCATCAATTTCATTTTTCTACTTCCTAGAGATTTGTACAATTGTTTAAACGTTTCGTCAATTTCTAGCGTAGTTGCTTCATAATTCTGATGTTGTTCTTCTATAGTACGATGGGTTTTCGATGCAGTCTTCTCAAGATTTTCTCTGATAGGTTGAAGTGATGATTTGATTTTCAATTTTGTTTCTTGGGCAATATCTTGTAAACTAGTGTATACATGATCTTTGTGTCTGAATAAAAGACAATCCCGACATACCAGCGTTTCACATGTCACGCACCAAAGTTTTAGTTTCTCATCTGGATGATCTGAGCATACATTGGAAGAAGGCTTTTGATTAGCAGGGACAACTACATGACTTTGAAGAATTTTCTGTGAATGAATATTGTCAGAACAGGCAACACACAGGTAGTTATCACATTTTTCACACCAATATGTGCATAAGTTGGTAGTACAATTTCCACATTTTAAGTTAGCATAATCTTGAGTCATACTGGATAAAAATTCAGCCATGTCCTTTGCTGTACGATTCATTGGTAGCTTGCTGATAGCCTCCGCGTTAATAATTGTATCATCATTTAGTGGACAACTGAATTGATTTCTTTTTGTTAATTGATTTATACAATTGTAGCAATAAGTGTGTGAACAAGGCAATAATCGAGGATCTTTGTAATAATCTAGGCAAATGGCGCATGTTGCAATATCTTTGATGAAGGTTGGTGCATTATTAGTCATGTGGTGAGTCTAAAATATGTATTTCATGGATTAATTTAGAAGACGTAAAAATACATAGAACCTAACAAGATAATATATGCTTCATTCTATTTCTCAACTATTTTTTGAAGTTAAGTAGGAATTATATAAGTTTCTAGTCGAAGCCTAGCGATTTTCCGCTATTATTATAGCAAGTCTTTCCTCAAAATTTGCTCTACTGAAATAAAACTTATGAATACTTTTAATATCACAATTTGTATATGATTAGTGATACCTTGATTCAACACAATCATCATATCATCAAAATGAAAAGTGTATTTTGATCAAGCTATAACTTCGAATGAAGCTGTGAAGCATATGTGATGTTGATGGTGAATAACTTTCTTTACTGCAAATATTAGAAATCGTACTAACACTTCTATAATTCGTCAAAAGCAGAGTTTCATATCAGAGTTACAAAAGTATTCATATGATTTCACACAATTACATGTATAAGACTAAAACAAGGTTCGCTTAAAAACCCACATAATTTCATTGCTATAAACACTCACTTTCTGTATAGATCACGCGCCGTCAGAAGAATAAAAAAGCAACTACAAAAGTTGTTTTCGAATGAATTAAAAACAACAACATGTTCTTGTCCTTTTCTTTACTTCGTTGCGAAATTACGTTTTTCTACGCGTTGATAAGATTTTTTTGGCAGTATGAATACCAGTTTTTGTATTTTCTATATTCAATAAACTTATAGTGTATCCACTATGAAAATCTTTGTGCACGTAAATATCGACTTGCTAGCTTTTACAACAGTAATTTAGTAAAAATGCAGTCTTGCTGCTAAAATATATTATCTAGCACTCATTTTTGCACAATTTTGGCGAAAATCTCATAAGATGGCGTAATTACAACTGTGGATTTAAAATAAATTCTATACAGATAGAGAATTCAAAGTGATGAGGTATATACAAGTAAAATATTATTGTCTTCACTTGTCCTAAAACATCAGAATTCACCAAGATTCTTACCTATATCAAAAGCTTTCAAATAAAATATTGGAATTTCCTATTGGTTATTATTTGTTAAATAATAGCCACGCACAGTATTTGCGATATTTGTAATGCGGTGCGAAGCACAGCATTCATGTAGTCCGTCGCGAGTTTTTTTTTTGTTTTTAACTTGACGTGTACGCATCAAAATAGTCATTTTGTTATACGATGATCTCGGGATTAAAAAAATCATAGAAAATTCGTTGAAAATTTAAGTAAAAGTTTGAAAAACAAACTTAATATATCTTTTTTCCACTTTTTAAATAAAATTTTTCGCTGTGTAACAATATGATTTTAAAACGCTGGATTTTCAAAGAAAATTATAGTTTCAAGTATAAGATAATTAAAATGATATCATCAATATTGCTTAGCCAATAGCGTTGGTTGGCCGTCCAAAGGTCGAAAGGAAAAATGTCGAAAGGAAAAACGTCGAAAAATCGATGGGGAAAAATGTCGAAAAAAATATATTGTTGTGGAAAATGATCGAAAAGAGTATTTTAGAATTCTGACTTAAGAGAAGGATGTTTTATTGCGTACGTTAATACTAACATATGATAATCGAAATAAAACATAAATGAAAATAGAAAACAGAAAAAAATAGAAAATGCTATTTTTTTCGTTTTGCCACTGTATATGATAAGCCATCTAAGTACTCCATAGCACTTATAACGCCATCATAATATCGTTGACCAAGATTATCAATACGACGTTGAATTGCGATTGTTTTGGCTTGTTTAGGTCTTGCTCCTAA
>CAJNYU010001378.1:41563-65809 GCA_905331475.1 Rotaria socialis | reverse complement strand
ATTGTTTTCCTTTCTGTGAATTAATAAATGAAATCGTTGGTGACTTCGATTGAGTTTCATCTTCTGAAGATGCGACAGCTGCAGCCATAATGGTAGAATTTTAGTTATTTATTTACTCTTATGTAGGGGTTGTTTACTTAATTTATATGAAGTATATTAATCGTCACTGTTACAAGAGGTGCAAAATCTAGACTAGTAGAATTATGGGAAAAGAAAACATGAATTATTCGCGTTTGGAATCATCATTTACTGTAGACATCGCTATTTCGTTTATTTTGAATTTTGACATTTTTTTGTGGTAAAATGTATTGTTCGACGTTTTTCTCTTTTTATATTTTTTTCGACATTTTTCCCCGTTCTAAAATTTTTTTCGACATTATTTCCCTTTCGATATTTTTCCTTTCGACCATTTTCTTTTCGACCTTTCTACAGCACACCATAGTGTTCTGCTACATATGATTGAAAATAATAAATACTATAGATAAAATACGAATACAGAGCCATCTAACTTAATGTATATCTATTTGTAAATTAAAGTAAATTAAATTTTTGATTTTTAGTAAAGGCTGCTAAGTTACATAGTTTCTAATGAAAGATTTAGATAATGAGATTAAACAAAAAAAAATTGTTCTTTTTTTAAAATTTATTAAATACACATATTCACATAGAATTACCATAATGTTATAGTATTTATCTTTAACAAATTACTTTTATACATGTTTTAAATATTACATATGATGAATGACAAGTCGATTAGATTATTTGTAGATAGTTAATAATTTAAATACAATTAGTGAAAGTTTCCTATAACATATTTTATTTTGCTATAATGTAATTAGTAATATAATCTTTGATAAAAATTTTATTATAATTGTTGAAACGTTTTATTTTATCTAAAATAGAAAAAGATTCAGCAGTTATTACTTAATATATTAGATAATTATATAGATATGCAATATCTAATAATATGGTATACATGTATAATATATCTGACTATATTGAAAATTTATAAATGTTAAATGGATTTTAAAAAAATTGCAACATTTTATACTGTACAAATTTGATGAAACACTTTTAATAAATTACAGATTGTGATAAGATAACTTTTTAAAAGTTAATATGAAATTATTTCTTGTTTTATTCAAAGTAAACTCTATACTTTGCTTGGTATATTTCTTGTTTTATTAAATTATTTACTTTTTTACTTGAAGCGTACGCATTTTAAAAGTGATTTTTGTTGCGCGATGATCTCGAAATTGGAAAGTCATAGAAGATTCGTTGAAAATTTAGGTAAGAGTTTTAAGATCGAACTTGATATATCTTTTTTTCCGCTTTTAATGACTTCGCGTAACGCGTATTTGCTTCGCACCGCATCTCGTAGTCGAGTGAAACTCGAATACCATCTAGTTCACATAGTTATTCACCTTATGTCTACTGTGTCCCGACAATGACTAATTTCATAAAGAATAACATTGCCGCCCAACTTCGACTTATACAAAAACTAATATTATCTTGAAATGGAGCTATGGTAAAATGATGACGTTTGCATAGCTCGCCTAATTATATCAGTAAATTATGTGCTTATTTCAGAATAGATGTCAACTAAAACATTTCAAAAGGCATTATCTCTTTGAAACGACTCAAGTCGATTTTCTATTTCATAATAGGATTGCAATTTCAATAATATTCCTTTATTATAATAATCAACACTATAAGTAGAAACGCATGAGTTAATTTAAATTCAGACTTTGATTTGTTAATTGTATTTTCTCAAAAATACAATTTTTAGAAGAAAATATCACGTTAGTATTATCACGTAAATAAACAACAAAAGCTTTACTTATAATTGAAATTGAACCCGATTTATTTAGGAGAAAAAGCATTTTGTCTGGGTGTGGGTGTGGGTGTAGCATTTGGGAGTGAGTGTCAGTGGATAATATTTTACTCTCAGAGGCACAATCACACCAAGCTCTACACCCACACCCTACACCAAAAAGAACTTCTTATGCATTATCCTTTGGATAGGAACTTGGTGTCCAGACTGTATGACAGGGTAAACTATACTTTATCCATTATCTCTATATTTTTTCTCGTCAACATATCTTCCTTCGATCTTCGTACAATAACCTTTTATCGTTATTGTTGATTAATAACTATCCTCTTCATATCAAATTTCATGCACTCAACAATCACTGCATCTGTTGCGTTTTTGATAAAACTCGATACTCAGTTGCATTAGAAAAAAATCTAGCATTGATGATAAGGAATCATGTCGATCATCGGAGAGGAAGTGAAAGAATTCGTCTCTTCTTTATCGAAGCGGAACAAATTACATGCATTCATATCTATAAAAGGCACAATACAACAAATCGAATCAACTTCACACAGTACGATGTTGAAACTATTGCTGGGTCTTTTCATATTGGGTCTTCATCCACATCCAGACAATGGTTTGGACGGAGTCGAATGGTATCGAAACGAAATGACTAAAACAGTGATACCTCTCTACAGTACTGTCTATCAAATGCTGAACAAAGACATTATCGAACGTATTTTACATTTTGACGAAAATTCAAGTGATTTAAAAAATGCTGAGACATAAACAATCAATCTAAAACAATTGGATGACCATGAATTCGAAGGCGAAATTAGTCTCAATACTAAAGACGAAGTTAATCACAATCTGGAGGATGAAGCTGTAGCAAAATCAGAAGAAGAAAAAGATAATCACCAATCTAAAGACGAAATTCATAGTAAACCCGAAGAACAAAGTGAGGAAGAAACAACTGAGAAAATGACTACTGTCGAACAAGTCACCGAAACGGATACTACTGAAATTGAACAAATGAGCGAACAGATGGTATCGGATGAACCTTTTGATGACAAACTCACCATGAATGAGCACAATGCAATAGATAAAGAGAGCGGCGAGAGTATGGACGGATTGGCGACAACTGAAAATCTAGATGATGATAAGAAACTTAACTCAAACGAATCAGAAGATATTGAATCTGACAAAGCTGTCAATACTAGTGAGCGTACTGAACACGCACCAGCTATCAATGTAGAGAACACAGCCGCATCGTTTGTCCTACAATATGATCAAGCCGATAGTCAGCCGAGCCGATTAAGAGGCCTCGCAAACGAAATAAGCATTACCGTCAATAGTGTATATGATATTTGCTGAGCAAGTAGTGCGAGAACGAGAAGTGGCTCTTCGGAATGCTGAGTATCAGCGTGACGAAGTTTGGGAGGGAGTCAGAAAGGCGCGTTTGTGCCGAAACGGACGCCGAAAGAAGCGTTTCTTTGGGGATTGGTGGTATAAAAATATTGAGCGACCTGTCGTTCAGGCTACTCATTTTGTGATAGTCAAGCCGATATGTAGCGTTGTCAATATGAATGGTATTGAGATTGCTAAAGATGCAAGAGATCTGGCAGAAAACACACTCAATGATGCCCGCCAGCGGCTGGTAACTCAACAACAAGTGCTAGCCGATAAACGTACACAACTCTCCCAAATGAAACCCGTCGAAACTACGCGCGTGCGCAGCAGCGCATACTTCAATTTGAACGTTCTAAGATGCAAACAAACTATGAGAAGATCTCTAATATATTGCATCAATTTCTAAATGATAACACACATCTAGTCACATTGCTCGTACCCTCCAAAAACACTCAAAAAACAGCTCAAAGGTCTTGTCTACTTTGAACTTGTCGTGAATCCGCTCAAACAACTTGCTGAACAAATGATCAAAGATGAATTAATGCAATCATTTAGTTTCACAACATCAAAGAATACCATTGCTGCAGTTGATCAAGTTCTCGACGGATTGACTGATAAACTAGAACGTTTGCCTGTTTTAGATCAGAAATCTTAAGTGGCTGAAGACGAGTCTAATTCTAAATATATAAAATGATGATTGAGGCATTTCTTCTTTTTGATTTAAATATTTAACTGATACAGAATATTTTCTTTTATTGATAATGGGATCGTAGAATAAAAATTTTTTTTTTCTATTTTCAATATATTTGTTTTCTTACCTATTATTTATATTTCATCCTATTCATTCGGACATTAACAAGATATAACTTATGAATTTTTGATAACTGTTGTTGATGTTGTTGTTATTGCTGCAGATGTTCACGTTGTTGTTGTTTGTTGCTGATGATGTTGAATTAATTTTTTATTCCTTTACCATGACCTGATGTTAATTGACCATTAACTGGTGTGTGAATGTAAGATTCGTGTTATCTATACATCCACACCCACACCCTCTGAAAAATGTTTTTACAATCAGATGCTTTTTCCCGCTTAATAAGCCATAAACAAATGAAGCGATGACTGATTTCAACAATGCATGCAATATAAAAAGTTGGCTAAATCCTTTTGCACACATCTACGCAAGAATATAAATAAATATAGTGCAAGAAAGCAAGATTTTTGTATTCAAACCTTAAATATGCCATCAATATACCAATGCTTACAACTTTTCAATAAGGATAAATTTGTTGTCGTCGTAAAAATAATCATTTCATCATCTTTATACAATATAAATTCTTCCCCATGGTCTGTTTTCCTTAAATGGTCAGGTAAGCGACTATTTGAATTTAATTACTGTGCCGAACATCGCCGTCGAATAGTTCTCATTAATGAATCAGACTTTGGTGAATACCAACTGTACTTAAATGTATAAGTCGTAGTTCAGAATGTAAAATAGAACTTGAAGCTTCGTTCGATCTAGTTTCTTTAATTTTAATTTTACTCTTTAGTTCAAATACTGGAATACATTCTGGAATTGGAACATCAGAATGTGTTGTTGACTCAGAGCGCAATGAAGCCATAGCAAGAGTTGTGTGACACCGTGCTGAAAAATATTGAAATTATAGAAATGAGTAACGCAATACTGGCAAAATTTGTTCACCTTTGCAATCAGGATTTCGATACCGAAAAATGCATTTTTTTGTTGTTGTCCGCTCCAATATATAAAAAAAACATCGTGTACTGTCATCTGCTTTTCTTTTGTAAGAATAGCTTCTCAATACCCGATTAATATTTTCTCAAATAGCAATGTGAATTTAGTGTATGCCAGAAGAGAAATAAGTACAAATAACGTTCATCAGCATCGAAAGTCGACTCACTAGGTCCCAGGCTGACAGTGGTGAAGAGAACAAATCCATGAACAGTACTAAAAATCGGTTGTTCGTGCCAGCAGCTGGCGATGTTACTTTCAAACAGACCTGTAAAGAGAGTGGAAATAAGTGAAACTGAGGTAAGAATTAGACAAAAATTAAAGGTCTCAAGTAAAAGGACTGAAAGTTAAGATGAACGACGGACAAAATGGGACTCAAAGGTCCTTAAGGAGGGCAGAGCCTGACTCTTACCTACCCACAAAAGTATATGGTTCAGAAATTTCGTGATGGTTAGCTCAAAGTTTCGTAGGAGATCAGCTCGCCCCTCCACTGACCTCATCTCCAGAGCGGACTGTTTCACATAGCCCTGCCATGCACCCATCCATGGTTTGTGTCGTATCAATGCCGTTTGTGCCATAGAAATGACCATTTGTGCCATTGTTACGGACGGACGAACAGATAAAGGTGAATTACGGCTTCTAGACCCTATCCTTTCAGTCTAGGAAATACGAAGCAACATTTTTTATACATTAGTGTTTCAATTAAGCTTCTTATTTAATTGGAATTTTTAATGAATGAGCGCATTAACTTACATAATGGAACTAATTCATCGTGAGAAAACTGCCATGTTTTATCTGTAATGAGCTTAATTCGAGTCGGTAAATGGCTCATAGATTCTATTTTTCAGAATGGGAATAATTAATCTACTATATTAGTTTCATTAATTTACATTACACAATTTGAATTCATCCTCTAAAATAAACATTTGTAACAATATGCAATATTGCAACATTTTGTCTCGCAGCGATCTGTTCGGCCACCTAATCGAGGAAGAAGTGACCAAATAGAAGGTATTTGATGAGATTTATTCAGTAGAAATCGAAGTCAGTCATGGAAACTCTAACACACCCGAAAGACAGGACTTCAACACTGTTTGTACTACGAAGAAAAGCTCGAAGATATTACCGCATAAAATAAATAAGTTTGATATATATTTCGATAGTTTATTTTTAGTTTCGAGCATGTAATTGAGACATAAGAGACAGTACTATGACGTTAAAAAGAAATAGACGAAAGAATATTAAAATTAAATATTGAATCTTCAAACTAAAAAGGCTGCAGTCATGCCGTATGGACAACATTTTGTCGGACCCGAACAGCACAGAATATCACCTAAAGCTTTATCGCAAAGTAGCGGCCCGCAAACACATGTACCAGCTTCCACGCACTCCTTCTTGCTGGCGCAGCAGTTGCACTTCCGCACATTTTCGCACTCTACAACAGATGTTCCTGCAATGTTGGTAGAAGAGGCAGTCGACGAAGATGTGGCACTTTTTTTATGGCACCCATCGTTGCAGTTATTGGATGTTGTTGTCTTATTCGCGCAACAGACAGTAGCAGAAGGTATGGAAGACGTTTGAGAACAATCATCGTTGCAGTCATCGGATGTTGTTGTCTTATTCGCGCAACAGACAGTAGCAGAAGGTACGGAGCAAGTTTGAGAACAATCACCGTTGCAGTTATTGGATGTTGCTGTCTTATTCGCGTAACAGATGGTAGAAGAAGGTGCTGAACATGCCTTGCAACAGCCTCCGTTAAACTCTTTATCTCGAGCCCATGAAATCATGTTCCATCCTTGGCGGAGAAAGAAGAACCCGAGAAGAATTGCTACGGCGCTATCAATCCACCATCCTCCATGCCATAATTTATAAATTAAACTTCCCACAAAAAGAACAATAGTGAGATAAATGCATGCGAGAGAACAAGAAGCTTCTCCGTGCATAACAGAGCTGTTCAGCTCAGTAGCTATCCATGGCTTAGGTAGCCAAACGAATAGCATGCATCCAAGTGCACTGGCAGAAACGATGAGGGATGGTTTCGAAGAATCAGGTTCAGAATGCGTAACGAGAGCGAGGATTGATGCTACCCACGTGCCGATGGTGAGGAGTATGAAAAGAAGGCCAATACCAAGTGTAGCCCGCCTTTCTAGAGATAAATTCGGCGGAGAGTTGCCGTTAAATTCACGGCGAAAGCGGTAGATGACGAGCATAGCTGAGAAGACTTCAACAAACGATTGTATTCCAAACACGATAAGAGCGCGTGAGATAGAATCAGCTCCCAATCCGATCGATGCCCCTCCTTCTATTCCATTGTAGACGATGCTTATCCATGAGATAGCGAGTGCAAATATTCGCATGCGATGAGAGTCATACTTGGCATGAGGAAATAAACGCTCAGGAAAACCAAAAAACATAGTGTAGTGATACAAAAAAATGTACAATATAACACACACACACACTTTGGTGAGCACGTGCACTACACTGATAAAATTATAAAAGCAATATGAAAGGAAAACAAGAAACAGATGCATTTCGAATAAAAAACATTGTTTGTCTCTTTATGTATATTTCTGCAGCGTCAGCGTTTGTGTAACCTCTCAACACAAATGCACGTGGATCATATTTATACTGCGCCAAACATACATCTGTAGTTTACACATTTACATATCGCTTGTTGTTTTCTCTTCTTTCGTTCTGTTCAAGAAACTATATCAAATTTGGGCATGTACGTGGGAGTGTTGATATTCTATTCTCCTAGGCTAACATCCACGCCTAAACCCCAAAAATACTTTATTCAATGTAGTCTTTTTTTCGCTCGTTTTAAATACGTAACACATTTTGTTATCCAAATAACCTCTGACGATAGAAACACCGGCAAATTATTGCAGTTTTAACACATTCACGCCAATTTTTGACAAAATAAAAGAAAATCCAATTTGCTTAACCATAAACCATAATCAGAAAAAAGTAAATAGCAGATTTTCAAGTTAAGAGTACAGAGATTCTAAACAAAGCAAAATTTTTACTTCTAGGTCTCATACTCAATGATTAGATAACTTTGTATTCAATCAAATGCTATTTTTATGGTCAACTTTTCGTGCTCATCACGAATCTGAAATTATATTTTGGATTTAGATAGTCATATGGAATATACTTAACTGATCTTTGATGCGATTGAGTAGAGAAAACTATCCAATGTCCTCATTTCTGGTGTAGACAACCTATTTTCGCTCAACGTTTATCTGAACGAGTAATATCATAGAAGATGCACAATTTCAGGGACTTTCAGAAAATATATAAACTATTTGGCATGGTTCGACTCGACGCGACTATAGTCAAATTACTGAAAAGTCTTGATTTTAAACAATCATAACTTTTGCCTGTAAATTAGTATTATCTACTAATAGACGGCATTCAATAACTTAATGAAATATCATTTATTGCAGAGAAAACATTTCTGTATCTTTTGAGATATTTCCGAATTCAAACAAATGAACAGATGCAGAGGAAAATGCACAATACTAAGAATACCCGAAAAACGTCACGTTTTGACCATGTGTAAATGGTGTATAACTTGCAGACGTTGATATTTTTCATAGGCACATCAGACAGATCTAATATTTTGGATTCACTTATGGTTTGACTAGATCTTTCATTTATGATAGTTAAATCGAAAATCAAAATTTTACCAGCGGCCGACTTCTAGCGTTAGTGTCCGAATGCAATTCTAATTCTCAATATATTAGATGACGATTGATACATTAGTTCTTTTTGATTTAAATAATTAACTGATGCAGTACATTTTCTTTTATTGAGAATGAGATCATAGAATAAAAATTATTTTTTTATTAAATTTGAGGGTGTGGGTGTGGACGTTGATGGAGAAAATAATAACACATACTTCACATCCCACACCCCACATCCAAATTTTCACGCGGATAAAATCTCATAGAAATACCCATCCGTGTCTCTCTCATTGTTTTTATTTTCTGTACGTCCATCTAGATCCACATTGTCACTATGAACGAAGTAGTATGTTGGCCAGACATCTAGTAGTACCATTTTACTAGCATTTGAAGTAAATATATCAAGCGATTAATTTTATTTAAATATAAAATTAGTAAACTAATTAGAATAGTAAAATGAATAATATAAAAATAAATTGATTAATAATGGGATTAGTAATGAAGATTTAAAAAAAATGACGAAGTTTTAAATGTACCATACATTTCTTATTCAATTATAACCTTTTCCGTACTACATCGACCAAAGTTTTCTGGTGAATACATTTCTTCAGCTTTAGCTGGTGGAATGATAAATGTTCCAGCACATGTTGCACGCATGACATAACTCCATTCATATACACCAGGCCATAATAATGATCGAAATGCTTCTGCACGTTCATCTCTTAAATTTTCGTGCTCAGTCCAACCAACATTTGAATATGGTCGACATCCACAATAATGAAAATTTCTGTTGGATCTTGTTACTGATGATTGTGTATCACCAGTCAGCGTACCTTTTAATTGTGTATTTAATGGTTCACAACCAGCTGGCAAATAATCAACTAATGCTATATGATATCGTCGTTGTGTTGTTGTCATTGTTAATATGACTTTGATTTTTTCACCTAACTTGAATTTCCATGTATCATCTGATTGTTTCTGAACGTGTGTTGAATCATTGATAGCTACGTACGTTCGTTCAATTTTAAAGCCATAGTTAACTGCATTTAATTGTAAATTTGATGGAGCATAGTTCAATCCAATACGATAATATAATCGACCATTGCCATCTTTGTGCATGATGAGATTCTTCGTCTTATTATTATTTGTGTCCGATGCTGATGCTAAGATTACTTTCATCGGAATATTTACTGTATGTGTATTTGTAGTTCGACCTTTGTATTAGTAAAAGACATCAGAATACAATTAGATATTGTGAAACCATCATGTTCGGAAAATATATTCAATAATATAGGGATATGAATTATTGCTAGAAGTCACAAACTAATAAATATGAGGGAGGGTTAATTTGTCTTCATCTATCAGAAAAGAACTGACAACTTATGAAAGCTAGATTTTGACATAAATATATTTAGAAATATTGAGGTCTAACCAAAAATTCTACATTGATAAGATAAATTATCTACAAAAATACGTTCCGTTTTGATCTCAATTCTATTAAAATGCTGCTATATGAATATTATCTTACCTTTATACTGATGTTGACCGCAATAATCATTGTCAAGCCAAATATTAGCAACAAAATCTGGTGTATCTTTTTCTTTTATATGAAAATATTTATCTAGTGCAATTAATACAAAACAATTTTCTTGTGTAGATTTCCATGCACCTTTCACTTTATGTGCTTGTAAACCTTTACATAGTTTAGTACACAGAGTTGAATTTGGATCAATATATAATAATGATTCTAATAAAATAGCATCTGTTCGTTGATTTGAATGCAACATGACTGATTGACCATCATCACCGTATGATGTAATAAAATTAGCTGTTTCACTTGTTTCACTTACTTTACCTTTGAGATGTTTGTATATTATTTCAATTATTTTATCTTTATTATTATTTTTATCCGTTGATAATGCTACTAATAACCATCCTAATGCTTCTAAACTAAGTTTATCAAATCGACTACGTTCAAATAATTGTGAAGCTTCGTCAGCTACATTTTGAAGATGTTTTGCTCGCACATATAATGCATAACTTATCAAACTAAATCGAGTTAAGTCAGACCAATATTTAGTGTATGATAATTGATTAATTTCAGATTCAATATTTTCCAGATATGTTAGTGCATTGTTCAGCATGTTCGTGTTAACATCAAATACCTGTAAAATAATGAGACATATGGTTGACATTTAAAAGTTTTTTTATAGTACAGTTTTAATTAGATTTAGAAACTAGACAACATCTTTTCAAACTGAAATATAGTTCCGCCTACAGAATTACTATTTATTTTGCATTATATCGTTATTTCTAGGATAAAACTCTTACCTTTTTATTCATAACAACGACTAAACAATGTGCAACATGCACACTCATATATGGATCAGCATAAGAGTCATTTCGATTTGTCCAATAACCAAAGCCACCATTTGAATATTGACGGCCTTTTAGTGTATTTAGATCTGATTCTAATTTAGTTTTCATTACTGATACTTCAGGTAAATCCTTACAATGAAATGCTTGTAAAATATCCCATAGCGCTTGTATGCCTAAAACTCTTGAACTTAATTGTTCTGTACATTCATATGGATATGTATACAGTGAAATAATTGCATCTGTTAACGATGCTAATGCTGTTGAACTTGTTGTTATGGATAATTCACCAAATTGTGGAATAACATTTTTTGGTGCCTCTACTGGCTGCAAAACTACTTCTTCTTCGCATATATCACCGTATGTTGCAAATGCTTCAGATGTTGCTGGTGTGAATACCGGTAAACTTAGTTCAATCGCATCACCAAATTGTACAAATGTTTCACTTTTAACAGTACTAACGATGAACTGAAATCGGGCTGTACCAGAATGAATGGTTGACAATGGAAATGTAAGAGCAGCACGTCTACTTGGCTGCAGTACAATTGAATAGCCAACTGTTTGTTGATTTGTTTCTGATGTTAACAATTTAGCATTAGTTGCTCTTAAACCAGCATGTAGTAAGATGGATAGATCAGTTTGATTTTGCAAAACAACTGAGATATGAGCTGTATCACCATAATTAAGAAATCTTGGTGGTGAAGGTCGAATCATAATTGGTAATTGCACAGTAAATGACATTTCACCTAAACCATATTGTTTATCATTCGTTGCTAACGCCCATACACGATAGCGTGTTAGATTATCAGGTAATTTAATTTCAAATGAAACACGTCCTGATGAATTAGTGATTGATGATGGTATCCAACATGCTAGTGGATTGAAGTTCGACCGAACAGCTATTTTTTGTCCAGCACCAGAAGCACCGGAACTGCATTGTCTGAAAGCTGCTGAACAGGCCATAGGCATACAGTCGTACATCATTTTTGCACCACCCGATCCGAAGAGTTGGAATGAAGATTGTCTTTCTTGCATATCTTTCTTAAATTTTTCTATGTCTTGCATATTGAATAGCAAACAACGATTTCTATCATGGTACTGTGTGATATTTGCTGATCGATTAGGATAAAATATATCTAATGGGCTATCTAACTTGTGCCCAGTTAATGATAAAATTGCTTCATCAACAACAACGATGCAAACTTCTGCCGCGTCCACATGTAAGTTGTCTCCATGTTGTGTAACGTTGACATCTATATTGATAATTGATGATGGTGTATATGTTTTATTTGTTTCTTTTGTATTAATCAAAACATTCAATTTATAAATATCTCTTGATACTTCTAATACTACTGACCCAGTAGCGATTGCTGGACGATGTGGTGAATCAGTCACTTCCGTTTCTCTTGGGATTGAGCCTGTTAATTCAGCGTGAACTGTGAAATTTGGTATCCAGCCTTTTGATATTTTAAATTCAACAGTTGTTGAGTTTTTTCCAGATTCGATCTGAAACTGTATTGGTTGGGAGACTTGACCTTCACAGTCGAATATAATTAGACCATTTGCTGGACTAAATGGTGCTAATATTAATAATTCACATGTGTCCTCTGGTTGATAATTTTTTGCATTTGGCACAATTGTGATTGTATCCGTTGGAATATAATCTACTTTTTGTGTTTCTATTTCTTTGTCGCAACCACCAGAGACATAAAAATTATCATAGAAACTCATCGCTAATCGTCCTTGTTCATCTTTGACACTGTATGATATATTGTATGTACCTCCTAGCATGAAACAGAACTTTTGTAATATATTCTCAATAAAAAACTAGTGCATGAACACGCATAATTTAGTCATATTTACTATTGTACAGATAAAGGTCTCATTTCTGAAAAGTATGAGTTAAAGATGAGCGGATGGCAGAACGTGGAAAGAATCAGAATAAAACCGTATACTATAAGTATTTCAGCCATGTAACTAATCTATAATCATCTGTATTATTCTGTAAAAATCAATCATAATATAGATTATTAGTTTGGTTATACAAAAGGTGTCTTCAATAATACTAATGCACGCAGACTTCCGATGAGATCGACTATAAGATATTCTTTACTAACAGAGTGTGTATTGAACGTGTCAAACTTATTTTACGTGTAAAATGTATATACTACATACAATATATGCAATCATACTCTGATCAACTTCGACTTAATTTTTTCATCATAAATTCAATTTTTGACCTACCTAATTTTGGTGTGTAATCAATATTAACTGCATCTTTATTTGAACTAACAACTGTTAATGTTTGTTCATCTTTTATTTCTTCAAATACTGTCAGGCCATTTTCATCTTCTTTTCTTTCCTTACCATTTCCATTTACTTTACATTCAATTAAAATATTATCAATTAAATTTCCATCAATATCTGTTACAATGACTTTTGTTTGCACAGGCTTATTTTTCTTGCCGTAGTTGGTTGATAATTGAAATCCAACATAATATCTACATGGATGTACGATAAATTGTATTTTTGTTTCCTGCGTTTGATTATTTAAATCAGTAATGGCGGACAATGCATGAACAATTGTGGTTCTTGGCTCTTGTTCAATACCATGATAATTAATTTTTATTTCATGTATACCTTCATTGTTTGTTTTACCCTGAAAGTAAACCAAATAATAAACACATCGATTGAACTACTCTCTGTTGATTTTGAGGAATATTTAATGATGTTCTAAAAACTCAGCTTACAAAAAGTGAAGTTCCAACGATCTTTCATATTTTTGCATGTGCTTAGAATTTTAAAATCATGATATTATAGTAATGGTTTTAGGACTCATAAGGGCCGCGAACAAAATGACAATTGCCTCGGATACAAACATCTCATGAAAAATCAAGAAACTGGCAGTTTGATGGTCGACGCTGATGCACATTATTAATGCCATGCAGTGCTGGACAATCTTCGTCTCAGAAAGATTTTATCATGTAGTACTTGGGAAAGCTCTATAACCGGTACATATCTAATTCGAAATTGATTTTTCCAAGAGAAGTTTGCTCTTTTCTGTTTAAATAAAAAGTATATTACTTGAAAATGCTTTTTTGGATATGATATTTCAGTTTCATTATTATTACCAAACCAGCAAAAGAACGGCTGACCTCTACCAAATATATAGTCAGATCTTTTAGGTGGTGTAAATTTTGTTGTTTCAGCTTTTACTGTCCATTGAACATTTGCATCATTTAAATAACCACCAGCAAATAATTTTCCTTGACAAGTAGCAATGACGTATTCATCAACGATTGGATAACAATAATGTGCTATTGTGGGTCGAATCATCGATGAAACTTCATACTCTGGTTTTCTGAACTCTTGAACTTTAAAATAGTGTGTCGTACTACTTTGTGAATCTGGCAAACTGAACGTTACGTATCCACTACCTATTCATAATAGAAATTCAAAATTAATCAATTCTTCTTTATATTTACAATCATAATGAAAGTATATTAGACAAGAAAGATTATTACGTAGATCTTTTCAATATATATTTAGCACGTCACAGATAGTAATTATTCAACAAAGAATAAACAGATGGTGGTGACTTTCCCCTTAAACTATGTTGGTATGTTGAGATATTTTGTTGGCTGTGAGTATCTATAGATGAAAGTTAAGCTGGAAGACTTCAAAATGCACCAAAATAAAACTTCTTATAAAGTTTTTGTTGATAGAAAAAAAACGACTTTAGGACGCTAAATATAATATTTAAAATTGTTTTGATTGATGCTCTTGAATATGCTAATTACTAATCTTTCTTGCAAATATATATGAAGACGAAAATGGGAGAAAGACTAAAATACGAACATAAAATTTTACCTAAGTTAACATTGTCAGGTAATGTAAATTTGACATCGAATGCACCATAATTATTCAATTCAACTTGTGACTGTTGCAATTGTTGACCTCGAGGATCATTAATTGTATAATCAATTGTACCATGAGCATAAGTTGGTAATTTTGCTTCGTCTTTTACTTTGAGTAGTCGAACATAACCTTTTATATGCACTTCTTCCTTTGGTTTATATAAGCCTCGATCATTGAATACATGCCAGACATAGGCATCAGGCACTGATGCATAGCTATAAATATCTACTGACATACATTGATCATCATCTTTTTCTACGACTAATATTCTATTTTCTTTGCTTTCATCGTTTTGTGTCGTGTAGTTTTCAATGATACACAGGCCTTGTTGATTTGTTTCTTTAGTTTTATTCGATACTGAAACAATTGCTTGATTGATGGATGCGCCAGTCATTAATTCAGTAACCCATGCAGTCAAAATGTTGCTCTTACCTATAATCAAACAAAACATAATTGCTCTTCGATAAAAAAAAAAACAATGGACTTTCGACAGCTCCAACACACTTCCAGCTACACTATTGAAGACAGGCAACGCAAAAAATGAATAACTATTTATCTTTCTAAGAAAATTTCAGCATAATTAGATGTCTAGTAATATTTAATCAACCTTAAGTTATATTTGTTCGTTGGGATGAATTCAATAGTATAAATTGAAGATAAAATGTTCACTTTCCTTCTAATTTATAAATACCTGAACAAGCAAATACATCGACTGCTAATCGTGTACATTGTAGCCAGACTGATATAATTTGCCTATATTGCCAATTGTTGGTTTGACATTCATTCCATGCTTTTTTTGTTGGTTCAATTAATACAATTAATTGACCAACTCGAGAGTTTTTCTTTAAATATGATTTCAAAGGAATTTTTATTTCTTTCGGTTCATCACGTTCACAATTTGTTTGTATAACTTCATTTAACAACTCTTCGCCAGGTAATTTATTATACCATTCTTCTTCTTCACTGACGTAAGAGTATGAATTAAAACATGGTAAATTTGGATGATAATCCTCTGGTTTCACTCGATGAATACGAAGTGTTAATTCTGAATAATTATACACCATAAATGGATAAAATGGTTCATCTAATACACCAGGATCCATTGTGATCATACCTAAAATAAACATGTCTTTATTTGTTTATAACCAATGTTTCTTGCTGTATGAAAAGAATCCGTATTTTACAACTGTTCTTTTTTCAAAATTCTATTTTTTGTGCTATACCTGTTGCACCCGATATATTTCCAATTGATGGTGGCGAATCATGTACGTGAAATTGAATTGGTTTATCCGAACGATCATGTTCTAGTGTTTGACCATGAATATCTTTCAATGATGTTGATTGTATAAGTAGTGTATAAATAGTATTTGCTTTAGAATTATTATAGAATGTTATTTGTCGATCATTGTCTTGTGTATGTTCAATACCTAAAGTAAATTTTTTCTTTAATGCTGTTTTTTCTCTATCGATCAAAAGCACACATATTATATTGTTAGTGAACTACCAAATAAAAAGTTATTGAGATCAATGATGACGTTTTCTAGACAAGTTTGTCATGAAACAAGTTTCGTTTATAATTACCTAAACCATTGACTTCCGGTTCGAAATTGAATAATGATTTATTAATTGTTGAATGGTCTAATGAGTTATTGAATGTTAGTGACCAACTATGACCAGGAGCAAGAGATGATTGCCATGTATTATTTATATTTGGAAACCAATCAATTATTTTTAAAGGCTCATACGTTTGGAAGCTAGCTGACCATTCTGATGTTGTCTTTAACGGACCTTCTGCTGACGGGCAGCCTATCGGTACTTGAATCGTATATTCTGTTGCTTTTAATAAATCGTGTTTGAATGTAAATGCAACATATTTCTCATGATTTCCTTCATTAGCATTCAGAAACGACTCAAATTCGTTTTTTGCTGTTTTTTCATTTACTAGTTCTAATTCTTCGTTTTGTATCGTATGTCCATCACTGTACAATACACATAGATGCTTTAAAATATCATTCATACCAATTTTTTGATCAAATAAAAGAAAACATTTAGGTTTTAATGTTGATACTGTTCCATATGGTGAGAATTGAAGAATGTTTGGTGTTGCGGTTGAAAATTCAAAGAAAAAATCATCATCCAACTTTCCTAAAAATAATGAGAACATCAAAAGTGAGTGCAGAATATAAAGCACGTGTCAAAGGCATCATTATACAGTGGGTGAGTGTATATGGTGGTGCCTTTGACCATGAATCACATACACCCTTCATATTATTTTACCTTCAATCGCTGATACACAATGTTCTTTGTCGACTCTTAGTGTATACTTTGTTGAATATGGTAAACGATGTTTTGCTTCGAATTGAAGTGTTTTTGTTCCTGTCCATCTCCATTGGCCTTCTATTTTTGGTGTTAGTGATATGCCTAGATCTTCGGTATTCATTTTATCATCTAATGATGAAACAGCAATCATTGGTTGATTAAATGTTAATGTAACAGTTGATAATACATAATCAATGTGCTTTTCACCAGGAGAATATCTTTCAATGATCAATGGGCCTGCTTCTTGTTTAGCTAACTGTTTCAATTGTTCAATATCGATGTCGAAATCTTCTGTGCGATCTGATTGAGGAGGTGGAAATGGTGTTTGTATTATTTTACTTGTTTTTGGTGCTTTGATTGTTGATTCGCGTTTTAAAAATTCTTGCTTATCCGCCGATTCTGCAACCAATTCACAACTAGCTTGACTAAATAATTGTTGTAATTGATCAGGAGTTAGGTTCTGTTGTTGCGAATCAGCATCTAATGGTGTCACTTCAACATCAGTCGCAGTTTGATTATCCATTTCATTTGCTTCGTCAATATTAAAATTAAACTTATAAGACTTAGACTGTTCATTCTCGAACGTCACATTTTGTATCCCTCCTATACCCTTCATGAAACTATGTTAATGAAATGATGATTTAATAGAGTTGTAGTTTTATCTACAAAGAGAATAGAACATATAGTGCAACTTAGCATTTATCAGTTAGACGAATGTAGCAAGTAGTATAGATTTGGATTTGGTTCTGAATTGGCATGTGCTTAGGTCTATGCCTGTCAGTTCAGTTGAAGCATTGACCCACACCCTATATGCTTATACAAACTTTAAAGATATATTGATTTCACTGCCTTGTTCTTCTTTGATCTCTTCAGTTTCGAGAAATATAGCATCATCACTTTCCTGCGGTGGTCTCACTTATCACTGTTCATGATTCTAGTTTCTCCTACTTATATTTCTGCATACGATTAATCATCATCAATATTTGAAGTCACTGCAAGAAATAAGAGAGAGAACATAACTATTTTGCGTGTATCAAATTTCGTTATATATATGGTGCTCGGCACCGTCAGATTCTTTTACTCAGATTTTCGTCGCCAGTAACACTTGCTACAGAAAGAATATACTCCGGCAACATACCAATACCAAGAGTTATTGAAGATTCTATTTAAGGAATAGTTAAAACACATTAATTCATGTGATTTGATTCCATGAAAAATTGGACATACTGTTGTCTTCATCTTCAAGATAGGACCATTTTTGCTATTTATTGCATAGATACTTCACGCATATCTAATTTTCCCGAGGAAGAAGATTTCCTGACATGACCAGATACAAGTTTCATAAAATTGCTTTGTTCATAACTGACATCGGAATACGGCAAAAGTTATTGAAGAAAACAAGATATTGATAAACCACCGATTAACGTCAATGGTTCGTTTAAAAATGTACCTGTTGAATTTGTTAATGAAGATCTTAGAGGAAAAATAAGCATTTTAAGAATACCTCCTATATCTTGTGTTCGACAAGTTTTATTCGGCATTGAGTAAATAAAACAATTTCCAATATACTACCAAATAGGTGATCGATGATCGTTTTTCGTTTCGAATTCATCAATTATCTGTTATTTCATAAAATTCTTTGACTAATTGTGAGTACATGAATAACTGGATATGTAGTAGAAAGATTCTTTGTTGGTATGATAAATAGATTGAATTTGTACAAAAAATAATCATGCATTCTGATATTTTTTTATCAATTGATTATATACTGTTTTGTTATTGCAGAATGCATATAGGTCAAGTTGATTTATTAGATATTGTCGATAAGCGGAACCCAATTTTGTCCAAGTAAGCTAAAAATAATCAAAAACACTTTATCATTTGTGACAGCGGTAATAAAATTAATTAATACATTTATTAGAATTATTGAATGCTTTGATTAATTTGCGTATATTGAAGTTAATTAAGTAGAATATTAGAAGCCACATTCTTGAGTTTTGTTGACAACGTTTTGCTAACACTAAATATGCTGTTTTATGAATGTTAACTATTGGCCTCTGTTTTTAATATTGTATTTATTTATTTGTCAGTATTGTAAACATTTTATTGCTACATATTTGTATGCTATCGAAGGAACCAGAAGTTGTTTCTTTCGTGCAATTAATAGGAGATGCACTTCTCACCAGTGACATCTAGTTCGATATTTTCCAAATAAATATTTTCTTAAAATTTTTAGATAATACGATCAAGCATAGAAAACTTAACACTATTATAGTAAGTTCATTTCTAGCTTCCGTCATTTTACTAAAAATGCATCTTGCAAGTGGCTTGTTTTCAGAGAGACCGAATTGTGCAGACCCGTTACATTTTCATCACAACCTTTCTTTGCAATGTTTATAAAAAATATGAATCTGTTACACGAACATATCTTCTCAATTAAACGTGAAGCAGTTGTACGAATTGAGAAACAGCTTATTTCGCTAGGTTCAATCAAGGCTATCGTTAGCTTTTTCACTTCAGCTTTACGAAAAACAAGCTTAATTTTATTTTTAAAACAAAACAAAATAAAAATAAAAATATCGGTGCATCCTGAGTTTTTTTGCGAAAAATAATCTAAATGAAAAGAAAATCTATGAAGTACATTTCTAGGATTACTGAGAACCAATAATTCAGCTGTTTTGCATTGAGAGAGAAGATGTCGTTGGTAATTCAGATTGAAATGGTCAAGTATGTCCCATATCTACTTATAGATTAAAGTGATTCGACATACTTTTGTAATTATTTGAAGAATTTTTTTTTGAGCTGATAAAACTAGTATCATGATAAACACTAAATTCATTGCTTAATCATAGCGTCTGCTTTTTAGTAGTAAAAATCTGGCATAAACTGACCAATATAATTGAAAAAAGGTTCAGAATATACTACGGTAAATTGACTACAACAGATATTAATTTTTTTTGTCTAAACGTTAAGTTTACAGGCATCTCCGGACAAAAGAGCTATATTAGTCGATTGTAAATTAAATTTAGAATTTTTTGATACTGGAATGCTAGAATGAAAGTTGTTGTGAAAACACTATAGATGAAGTGCATAAGTGATGTTCGAATCTGTTAATAAAAGTCTGAGTCATTCGCGTCTGACAATATACCCTATGCATGAATCATTAAATCAAGGTTGATTGATAAGGTGCTTTTACACTTTCAGACTTCAACGCGCATATAATTTAATTGATGACTGAACGGGAAAAAATTTTGATTGGTCGAATTTATTTATCCAAATATTTAAATATAAAAAAGATGACGCTTCTATTTGTTTGAAGTCTAAATGAAAGCGACACAAGTCTTGAAAGCGGTTGTGCCAGTAAAATCATTCCTTGATACAGACATAAGAAGGTCTTTCATTTCTTAAATAAATAAAATAGAAAATTAAAAAACAGAAGCATCAAAGGAAATGTTTTGTTGGGATATTTCACTAAACAATCAAACTATCTCAAACACTTTCACGTTTTCATAAATAAAAAATGGCTGATGTGTTTCGAATTGAAGATCTCGATTCTCTAAACATAAGAAAAATTTATAATTTGACAAGAACGGAAAGAGACACCATTCAATTTCTACAAGATATTAAACTTTTGCCAAAAACTCCGATGGCTGCCACAATAGACACATCGATTTGCAACTGAAGAAGCGGCGCATCACATAGATGGCCCCAATCATATTATCGAGATTGGCGAGATTTGCTTCGGCAAGCAGAAGTATAACCGTGATCGTATTACTCATGACCAGCAATGAGTCTTCGGTGGCATTGATCTTGAAGGTGTGGGTATAGGATGTTGTGCTTATTGTATCCAGCAACCGCTATAGCCATAGTTACAGCTACAAGCTAGTCCAATGAAAGATTACTCAAAAAGAACAGTCATATATGATAGAATATAGCCTCGAATAAGCTAGTACGATAGAATATGATTGAAACAAAAAAAAATTTCATTAACACTATGCAATGATGGCGTCATAGAAGTGACATTTCAAGATTTTCAGAATTACACTTCAATCTCGAGTATGATATTGCTACAGAAAAAAATTTGTTGGATCAAAAATCATTTACAAATTTATCAATCTCAGTTTAGAAGATATATGTCACTATTTAATCAATCATTACTATGCCCAAATATCTTATTGATTGACTTGCCTTCAAATTGAACAAAATCTTGTCGAATACTAAGAAAAACCGTATTATTAATTGAATTTTTAGTGTTTTCTTGATTTATTGCTTTCATTTATATCCAACATTTTTTGTTCATTCATTTATTTTACTTTATTTTATTCCATTCTATTCTGCTTTTATGAAACACGATCTGAAAGGAGTGTTTAATTATATCAGGTGGAAGTTTGAACCCGCCCCATAGGCCATGACAGAGAAGTTAATTAATTAGTAAATTGGCTAATTAATTTCTCTGTCACGGTCTGTGATGGCTTCTAACGACTCTATATATTCCCTAGACTGAAAGGATAGGGTCTAGAAACCGTAATTCACCTGCTTCTGTCTGTCTGTCTGTAACACCGGCACAAATGACCATTTCTATGGCACAAACGACCATTTTTATGACATAAACGACCAATTCTCTTGGTACAATTGATCATTTACATGACAGAAACGACAATTTCCGTGGTACAAATGACCTATTATCATGGTATAATGGACCATTTCTATGGTACAAATGACCATTCGTACAGTCCAAAATGATCATCCATATGGTACAAATTACCATTTTTATGACACAAATGGCATTGTTACGGCACAAACCATAGGCGGATGCATGACATGGTCACGTGAAACAGTCCACTCAGGAGATGGGGTCAGTGGAGGGGGCGAGTTGTTCCTCTACGGAACTTTGAGCTGACCATCACGAAATTGCTGAAACTTGTATTTTTGTTGCTAGGTAAGACTCAACCTCTTCCTCGTCTTAGGGACCTTTGAGTCCCATTCTGCTCGTCTTTCGTCTTCACATTTACTGCTTTTACGTGAAACCTTCGATTTTCTTCTAATTCTTACCTCAGTTTCACTTATTCTAACCCCCTTTTACCGGCATGTTTGAAAATATCATCACCAGCTGCTGGCACAAACAAACGATTTTCTGTCCTGTTCATGCATTTCGTTTCTTCAGCACTGTCAGTCTAGGGCTCAGTGAATCGACTTTCGATATCGATGAACGTTACTTGTCATAATAGTGACTGTGACAGAGAAGCTCCACAGATCATCATAGGCCATGATCGAAAGATTCCATATATGATTATAGAGAGTGGCAGAAAAGCTGCAAATACTCACAGGTCGTGGTAGATGGGTTCCAAAAAAGGAGTTTTATCGTGTTTTACATTTTAATCCCATAAGGATTGTGCTAACAGATTTTTTACGAATTTCTTATTATATTTATGTATATTAGAATTAATTAATGTCAAAATATAGCACTCATTTAGTATCAATTTATTTTTTCGAAACTGTCTTAGGTACAGTCTCCTGAAAACAGCAAGCAACAATTATGTTGTCTATTTTTGGGACTGTAACTCATCAGTGATAAACACACTGACAGATTCTAGGAGTCACATTCTCGAAAAAAGAATGCTAGGACAACATCTCTTTTGTTCTGTTTTAAGCAACTCTGTATGATTACTTTAAAAAAAACATGAAGTACATACTTCGACAGAATCATTGATTTTTTTGTAGTATCACTTAATCTACTTCATGTTAATTATTTATCTAACAATCTTCATTGATCAATACAAAAATGCAGATGTGGGAATGGAAGTATAAATTGAAGGTTCACACACGCACACACTTCCACCATTATGAGAGGATAGTCACAGTTGAACACTGAATTCTATCATAGTTCAATAGTAGACATCCGATAGGAATTGGCAAGTTTCTGTAGAAATCGCCGTAATAAATTCCAATCGGACTATTGAAATGATCTTTATGTCTAACTATATGGTAAATTTATCGTAAAAGCTTCAACTCTTAACTAGAAATCATTCGTAAGAAAAGCTATGTTTTATTCTAAAATGTTACAATAGACTTTGTCTTTGTAATAAGAGACTCATGACAAATTAAAATGATATATATTTCAAGAAAATAAAAACAAACAACGCTCATTGAGAATTGATTCACTCGATCTTACACTGGCGTACTAGATACTTATAAAGAACCCAGTATATAAAAATAGTAATAGTTGAGTAAAAGCATATAACTAAATAAAAGACAGTAATAATGATAAAAGAAGCTAGCAACTAATTGTTTTCCAAATAAACACTCAGAATCCCTATGAGAAACTATTTTAACTTCTTTCTGTAATATAAGATGCGCCGTTTTACCAATGAATCGAAAGGCTATTTCACTGTAGCAAATGTCTTCCAATTGTACATTTTTGTTCTTTATTCTACTATATAAATTTGAATGCTGTCGAAAATTTCAGTTTTGAGTACCAAAACGGGCTGTTCTTGAAATTCAAGAGCACTCAGCTTTTACGCCCTGAAATGAAAATTTTGCACATAGAACACATCTCATGCGCCATTATAATGAGCCTTAATGACTAACGATAGTGGTTTCCGACAGACTGTTTAAATGTGTTATTCCAAATGGTCATCTTCTTGGGTTGAGTCCGAAACCTTTGACATGAAAGCTTTTTTTATCATTTTCCAAAGTGGTTCGGTGCCGAACGCGTATTTTTTCGGAACGTAGAAAGGATCTTCCCGTGTGCCCGGCGGAAGATCCTTTAAAAGTTCGCTAGAATACCTATTTTGTTTAGAGTGCATTATCATACTTTACCATATTAATTGAGCAAATCTATTTTTGCATATTTATTTGTATATCGTTGACATACAAAGTAATTAAAGATTATTTCTAAAAATTCGTAAGTGTCAATCAATTTATGGCCAATTTTGTTTGAAATATGCAATAATAGATTCTGAAGATACTTGACGGTG